>PVJL010009151.1:0-59770 GCA_004026885.1 Lyroderma lyra | reverse complement strand
ACAGGTATATAGTAAATTTTTACTGAATAAATAAATCATCAGACTGGACCTAACTGTTACTTAGTAATGGTGCTTTTACTAATATTTAGCATCCATTACTGGATATTTTTCCTATAAAACATATATTCCTCTGTGATTAATTTTCTTAAGTAATGATGTGTGTGTGTATTTGTGTGTGTGTGTGTGTGTGTGTGTGTGTATGAATGAGGGCTGCTGTCTAGAAAAAATAAAGCCATAATGCCTTTATTTTTCATATTACATGGCTCATATGGTGCATTATTAGTTTCTCTCAATTAAAGTCAAATGCTCACTTTGGGATGGTTATTTAGATCTGTGTTGTCCTTATATATCAACTCTACTCAGAAGAGAAAAGTTAAAAAAAATTTAAATTATCTAAGAGATCTCTCAATTCTTTCATGTCAGGTTAATAATGAAATATTTAGTACCTATTTAAGCAATTAAAATAGCAATAAAAATGCAATATTTTAACCCAATTTGCTCAATTAAAGAATAATCCCAGATGTTATTTAAGATGAAGAATGGCAGTGATCTGCATTTCATTAAAATCTGAGCATCAAGAAGAGAATTTTAAACATGTTACTTAAAGAAGTTCATTTCATCCTTTTCAAAAAGGAAATATTATTTTCATTTTCCTGAAAGCATGTTGATTATCCTTAGATGTTAAATATGCTGAATATGAATCCCTGCCTGGCTGTGTTACCCTAGTTGTTAAGTAGCTCATTATCAACTGAAATTTAAATGCACGTTCTAGAGAGATCCAAGATGGCGGAGTAAATAAACACTGTGTCTGCTTCATTCCATGTAATTTAAATTTCATCCCATTAAAATTACAAGCAAATTATAGGACCATCAACTTGGAGAACCAACTGAAGTCTAGATGAACAAAAGTTTTATAACTAAGAATATAAAGAAGATGCCACATTGAGATTGGTAGGAAGGGTGGAGATGTGGAATGAGGCTGAGAATCAGGAGGGATATCTCAGCTGTGGAGGTTCCCTCTGAAGGAATGAGGGACCCCAGTTCCACACCAGGCTCCCCAGCCCAGAGCACTGGTGCTGGAAAGAGGAGCCTCCACAACATCTGGCTAAGGAAAGCAGGGGTTATTCTTATGGTCCCGGTGAGATGGAAGGCTGTGGGAAACCCAGATGTCCTCTTAAGGGGCTCATTTCCAGACTCTCTCACAGGCATTCACCTGGGCTCTGGCAGAGAGGCGGTGACTCAGCCGTGTCAGAGGCATACTGTGGTGGGTAGGGGAGAGAGACTGAGGTGTGTGGCTTCAGGGCAAGGGCTACAGGATAGTCACCACTTTCCCTGAGTGGGGTCCTCATCCTGTGCAGCTAAAAGGCAGGGCCATCTTTCCTGTGTTGAGCCCACTTTCTCATGATTGTTCTGGTGACATCTGATTGTTCCACTTGCTGACTCACTGAGACCCACCCCACTCTACTCCCCCAATGCCAGAGGCACCTTCTTTGGTGAGCAGCCAGTCCACCCACACTGCAATCTTTCCTGGAAAACTCTCCGTAGGCTCAAGCAGGCAGCTACCAGCATTTGTGGCTGAGGAGCTCCAGGCTCAGCACTGGCACCAAACCAGAATCTACATTAACTTGGTGACCATGATGCTTCCCACTCTAGTGTCTCCCTGAGACTCTGCCACACTGAACCTGTGTAATGCATAAGGGTTCATCAGTGGCTCAACCTTAAAGGAGCTGGCAGGTGACAGCAGACCTCAGGTGTATTGGCTTTTTGCAGAGCTGCCCCAAGCCAGGTCTTGGTAACAGCTGTCCTTGGTTCACAGTGTGGCTTCTCCCATGTGCCTCCAGGTATAGCATGGGCAGCAAACATAACCATGGATGGCTTTGTAGCTCCTACCAAGTAGTCCCCAGCTAGTCGCATGCAGTGGGTGACCTGGGCCTGCACCAAACCCCCTCCCAAGAGTCCCCAGAACCAACATACTTGGAGGTTGACTTCAGACCACAGCAGAGCACTGCCCAATTAGCCCCACAAGTGGCACACACAGCGGGTGGTCACAACAGGCAGCAAGTCCATTGGGACAAATCCCACTCAGTGAGGTAAGCGCCCCCTACAATAGCTCATAAGATGGGCATGGCCAAACACCACAGCAAATCAGCATGAGGATCAATCCCACTTGCTTATCTGCCAACAACAATCAAGGCTCAACTGTAACAGGAAGGCACACATAACCCATACAAGGGACCCTCCTGGAGCACTTAGCACAGATGACCAGGGAGACTGTGCCAGGGCCCCACAGAGCACCTATTGCATAAGGCCATCTGGCAAGACTGGGAGACATAGCAGATCTACCAAATACAAAGAAACAAACACAGAGAGGCAGCCAAAATGAGGAAACAAAGAAATATACCCCAAATAAAACAAGAGGAGAAAACTCCAGAAAAAGAACTAAAGAAAATGGAGGCAAGCAACCTACCAGATACAGAGATCAAAACACTAGTTATAAGGATGCTCAAGAAACTTAGTGATAAAATAGTCATGGGGATATAAAGTAAAGCATAGAGAACATAGTCAATAATACTGTAACAACTATGTATGATATCAGATGGGTACAAGATTAGTTGAGGGATCACTTAAATTACACAAATGTTTAACCACTATGCTGTATACCTGAAATTAATAGAAAATAATATTGAATGTGTAGTCAGTTATATTGTGATAGCAGTGTATGGTATCAGGTGGTTGCTGGACTTATTATGGTGATCACTTCTTTAGGTATATAAATGTTGAATATCTGTGGTATACACCTGAAACTAACATAATCTTTTATGTTAGCTATATTTTAATAAAAATCTTTAAAAACATTTTTTGATAAAAAATGATCAAAATAAATAAATATAGGTTCTATCTATTTTTTTTTTTTGGACTGAACTTTTCCTGCTAGTTTCTTTTTTAAATTTACTTATTTTTTTGTCAAAATGATGATTACCTCGATGTTAAAATTGATGGCATACATAAAATTTATTTGAAATGAAATAGTTATAATTTGGTTCTGAAAACTTATGGTTAAATCAATAAAGAAGTGTAAAATATTATTATTTGTTGCAGCAGGCTTACATTTTATTAAAAGGATACTTGAACATGGCAAGTCATGTACCAAAGGCCCAAATTTCCTTTAAGTATGTTGCTCAGGCCTCCTGGTGTCTTCTGCTCTCACTAAAGGCAGAGTTCATACAGCATTCTTATTTTAAGCATTGAATAATAGAATCATTTGATGAACTGAGGACTTAAAGAGAAGAAAATATCGAAAACTCCAGGTCCGAGATTTGATGCAATCCCCTCATTTTGTGTTGTTTACGACTTCCGAAGTATGAGATGTTGTTGTTTGAGTGAGTGGATAGTACACGACTTTATTCAGTGCACCCAGCATCGAGCTGCAATATGATGTAATGACTGCCCTGGGTCCTAAGACCTGGGTTAGCTGGAATCTAAGACCATGACTGAAACAGGCTTCCATTTTACTGTTAAGCATCTGAAGAAGTTGTGTACCTTTTCTTTGTGGGATTGCAACTGCTAAAATGTGATTCTGAACTCATGTGCTAGGAGCAAGGAATTTCACTGAGAAATCAGGGTTCTTCATGGCAAGGTAGCCATGGCACGGAGCTGCGAGTTTTTATTGAGCCCTCTTTAGTAATGTGTTCTGACAGATGCTGTACAGATTTCACACAGGGACGGGATCTTTACCACAGGAAGCAATCAGTCTAGTTTAGAGGGTAAAATGGACATGGATAATAAAGATTGGGAGGAGAAGGAGGTGCATGGTGGGGAGAACACAGCAGTGAGGGATATTTAGAGGGCTGTGATGCCAATACAGTGCAAACAGGGATTCCTGAAATGGAAGAGAAAACTGGAATGTAAGCATTTGCTGATTGGAGATCACAATTTTGTTTTCAAGTGAAGCCAAGTCTGGATTCTAACTTGTTTAAAGTCAGGAGAAAGGAATGAGTGACTTTCATGGAAGACATTCTTGGAATGTTTCCATGGACCACATTCCTCAATTGAACACCAACCTCTGTGGACGGAGGACACAGAGAGGAGAGGACCTGGTGACACGAAGCCACTGAAGGAGCCTCGGGATGTGAACGATACCGACGGCACAGAGTGAAGAGTGCGGTGGGGAGAGGCATTATTAAGGGAAGAGCAAGACTCACCCCATTATTTGGTGAAAGATGTGATGGGGTATTCAGGGCAGAACTAGAGGCCAACACAGTTGTGAGCTTTGTTACTAGGTTAAAACTGCCCTTGTAATATCAAACTCGTCAAAATGAAGAACTGGCATTTAGGAGAGAGATGAGAACATTTTCACACACGTTAAATTTAAGGTGGTGAAGGTACACTTCAGGGCGATACGTTTTTCAGTGTCACTGGCTTTCAGATTCTGGAGTCAGCTATATTCATTTGTATTTGAATATAACTGTTTTTTTTTTTTAAATAAAATTGTTTAACAATGATTGTGCTACAGGCCTACTTAACAACAACTTTGGGCAGATTATTACGCCTCCTAGACATGTGGTTTATTTGTTTAACATGAGTAGTTTGTCAAGGGCTTCCAGACTTTTTTGTTGTGGTACATCCTCATCAGTAACAAAATTTGAGTGTGTAAACTCTGATGCCGTATTTGTTTGTTTATAATTATATGTATGTTCATATACAAGCTGTCTGGAAAGTATCCAGCCATGTACCATGAAAAACAGAGGCATTTATGGCTGGATTTTTTTCCAGACAGCACTCATATGTATATAGTTTACAATATAATATGAAATTTTAAGAATTCATCCTAAAATTTTGATGAGATAAACTAGATGTAAACAGAATTTCTAGCACTTCATCCCCACTACGGGATTATTTGGGCAGGCAGCCCATTTGGAGACTGAGTTTGGTCTGACATGGTTCAGCTAAGTTTCTAGCTATTCACTTGAGAGTTACACAGGCCAGGAAATACAACAGGTCCTCCCATCACAGAATCAGAACTAACTTCAGAATCCAAGAAACAACAGTAATTATTCCTTGTATTTATAAGGTATTCTCCAGTTTTATTTTGTGTATTGAACGAGGTTAGGTGTCCATTTAGAGCAACTCAAGGAGGATAATGTAGTTTTATTTTATATATTGATACTGGAATGGATATTTGCCTTTTTTTTCTTTTCCCTCTTCTTCAGGAAAACCATTGTTCTAGGTGATTCTGGCGAGGCTGTCCATGCAACAACACTGCTCTCCCAGCTCAGTGTAACTTTTAGCACCAAGTACACATTCAATAAGTGATAGCAGTTATTGCTATCGTTTTTATTATAATTACTTATTAGGATTTGTTGAGAGTCCCATCTTTATTCTAAAACATTGGTTCCCAAGTGGTGGTCCACGTACCTCCTGGGGTACGTGCTGGGCCGTTCAGGGGTATGCGAAAAATAATCAGTCATGGTGAAAAAACAAGTAAAAAAATGCAAAATGTTAGTTATGGAACAATGTCTCCATTAACAATGATTCAAACTTCACTCCATTAACAGTGAAGTTTGAATCACTGTTAATGGAGACACTTCAAAATTCAATCACATTAGCCAATGATGATTGGTGAGGACATGGCTATGAACCTTCCCCCAAATTGCCCTTCTGCCAATCATTACACAATTTCAGAACAATCCACTTGTGATGTTTCTAGAATGTCCCCAAACATAAATATACCTGTAGCTAGACTGTTTGATCAGTTTAGTTATTGACTGATTCAAAGTAAGTACAATGTCTTTAATCATGATTCTTTTCTAGTAGTCTTTTTATTTAATGTTTAAAAATTTGGTTATCATAATCAATATTTAACTGTGTTATGAATATTATAAAAGTAAATCTGTGGTTTGTATTTTTAGTGTAGTAATTTTTGTTTCCTAAATTATTACCTCATTTTTATGATTTTGCATTAAGATAGGCACTGAATAAATGTGTCAGTGTTTAAAATAGCAGTTTTAAAAACAAAAAGTACAATTTATAGAAATGGGTTTAAAAGGAGTGGGAAAAGGTTCAGAACTACTACTCTATGGAATAAATGAAGGGTTGGCAAACTTTTTCTGAGCAGGGCCTAATTGTCTGTATTTTAGGTTTCAGGTAGGTTATATTCTGTGTCACAGCTACTTAAGTCTGCCACTGTGGCACAAAAGTGACCATACACGATGCATAAATGAATGTGTATGGTTGTGTTCTAATAAAATGTTATTTGTGAAAACAGAAGATAGATTTATTTGATCTGCAGGCCATGGACTTCGAACCCCTAGAATAAAGTGTATAAAATTCACTGGATGTCAGTATGGCCCAGGCAGAGTGTGTGGCTGCATAAATATGCACAGGGGCAGACCTGAGACTGTTAATGACTTCCATGTGTCAATGGAGTGCTTGTTTTCTGGTATGTGGAACCCTCACCCTCAAAGGCTGAGGAACAGAAAATAATTCAATACACTGTTTCCATCCAAATGTCTTCGGATTTCATTGCTTGGTTCTATGTGAGTCCCTGCCTCTGTTGTGTGTTCCAGGGAGCTCCCCGTAAAACTTCAATCCCAGGTAATTCATGTCCACTGGCCAAGCTCTTTCAGCAGAGTTAATAGACTAATTATAGACTCACCTTGCCTCCCTTCCCAAATTGATCCAAGCTGGGTCTTCGCAGCATAATTTCTGCATCAACATAGCTTTACTGCACATTTTGTCTCTGTCTTCAAAACTATATAATTACAGAGCAATAGTGGAACACTGATATTTTATTCTAGTCTACAGCAAGCATATGATTCTGGCCAAGAGTTCTATAAACTTATTTAGTTGGTTTAGGATAAAACCCATCTTCTAAGTGAAGTTCTTGTAATGAACTTACCTGGTATCTGGAAGCATTTTCCCGCGGGTCTACGAAAGGTGCTCAGCTCCTCTGCCTCACCTCTCCTCAAAGACCAAAGAACCTGGATGGTCTTGTGGCCTCTCAGGGTTTTTCTGTTAGGTGATTTATCTCCCACCACTTCTGACTTACAGAAGGCAATACTTTCTTATAATTTTTATCTTAATAAAAAATGAAAAAGATTGTAGCACCTCTTTGTCAATGATGATGTGTTCTTTCTCTAAACATTGTCTCTGTTTATCTCTCCTTCTTTCAGTGGGTATTCAAGACATTTATTCCACCATGCATACAGATCTTCATTATAATAACATTGCCTCCCATCCCCCAGTTCTTGAAATAAATGCTTAGCAAGGCGATCTTTTAGCTATAGGGAGATGACTTTCTGTCATCATCGACCACTGTGGGTCCTATTCCAACTTCACTTACTAATACAGAGCCCTGAGTCCTGCGTCTGCAATTCTGTCTCCACAAATTAGTGCTTAATTTTCTATAAAAAGCAAGAAATATGGATTTATTTTGTAGCTCAAGGTAAATAAAATTCATTCTCATCATGGAAAAACAATTACAAGGATGGTTTATCTCCTTGATAGATGGTTTCTTATATGCATGGTAATCGAGAACAAGGACACAAATGAAGATGTAATTATGACTCCTGCATGGTGGATGATTTGCTTTTCTTTTTTATTCTTTTAATGTTATACTCATTGTCAAATCTCACATTACGTCAAACTGAGTAAACTGTGTGAACGGGTTTGATTTTCCATGGGAAACTAAGGATGGCTGTGACTTTCTCTGCATAGAAGGGTGCAGTTCATTTCCTCTCTCCTTGAACTTGAGAGGGACCTGTTACTATATAACCAGGGTAATGTAGGAGAAGTCACACTGTGCCAGTTTCAGGATGAATGTCAGCTCCCATGAACTCCTGGAGGGAAGACTAGCTCTAGAGCAGTGGTGTCCAGCCTTGTGGCTCCCCTGGGCCACACGGGAAGAAGAACTGTCTGGGGCCACCCCTAACATGCACTCACAGTAACAATAGCTGATGAGCTAAAAAAGGCTCACAAAAAAAAACCAACAACAACAAAACTGTACTGTTTTAAGAAAGTTAAGAATTTGCACTGGGCTGCATTCAAAGCCGTCCTAGGCCGCATGCGGCCGATGGGCTGGGGGTGGACAAGCTTGCTGTGGAGTAACCAGCTGTCTCATAAGAAGTGAATCCCCAAAGTGGCCATGCTGTGGGAAATCCCAAATGAACCACATCCCTGTGTCGCTTAATAATTTCATGTTTGAATTGAATAGCTTCCTAATTCCCCATAATACCTTAAACACACACACACACACACACACACACACACACACACGCACACATATATGTGTGTATTAATGAATTTATTTTTCTCATTAATTTTTATAGGGTGCATATTTTGAGTGCAGCTATGAATATAGAGATAAAAGATAGAAGTTGTACCTAGAAGGAACACTTATTGTGATTCCAATCTGGGAAACAGAGAAGTGAACACACAAAAGTAATAATATATTACAGGGAATTAGATAGAAGAATGAGCAGTGGACAAGTTGGCACATAAAGAAAGTAACACTAATTCTATCCAGATGCGTGGTCCCCTGTATGCTCTTTGGATACTATGACTACGTCTTATGTGTATTGTTAACAGTAATAGTAAGTCTGCATATATTAAACCCAAATCAAATGCCAGACACTATGCAAATGACACACTACACTGCTTCTACCTGAGAAAGGAACGAGGAATTATAAATAACATCGTTCCAAAAGTTTCCATCCCAAACTGATGATCTCAGAGTAGTATGACACTGGGGGAATTCAAATTCTTAGGGAAAGGAGATAACTAGATTATAAAATGGGATACCACCTCCAAAAGTAAACTCATCAGTGATAGCTTCCTAAACATTCTGTGGGGAGACAGAAATATTTAATGTTCTTCCTTGAGGTCTTGATGTCAACATCGGGAAGGACAACATTGTTTCCTAACAAAAATTGTTATTGTTCTCCTCGCTGATAGGAATTCTTGCTAGATGAGCTTGTCTCACCAAGGAGTCCTTAAAACCGTAACCTATCACAGCTGCTAACACATGTCTCTGAGAAGGATCTCTGTTCTAATCACCTTTCAGCATGGGGCCACTTGTAATTTCAGTGTGACTGTGTGTGTGGAGATGTGAGGACTGGAAATGTGGCTTTTATAGCACTTGAAAGTAATGTGAATCCTTTAGTTTTTGAAATTTTATTTCTAATTTGCTTCCTTCCTGTTCTCATATATGAGGACATACCAATCTTTAGCCTAGCCCTTCTGTAAATTATATCAAAAGTGGAATGAATAGTCTGAATGCTATATATGTAAAAGTTTGAAAGTTCAAAACCATCCCCTAGAGAGGAGAAATTAGTGGTGTTAGGATAAAATGAATGGATGCGCATGCACCTGTTAGGCAGTCCTTTAGTTGTAGATGCTCTACAGAGAGAGAGTCTCAATGTGGCATAGGCATGTGGCATGGGCGGCGATAGGGAAACACACTAGAGTCTCTATGGAAGAGTTTCTCAGAGCCTCGATACACTCAGGTACCTGACGGTCCTATGCTAAAGGGTAGTATTCTGCCAAGTTAGACGGCCAACAACTGACCTCAAAGAAAGACTAAAATTGTCTTATTCATCAGGTTTATCCCTGCCGTCCCCCATGCGTCCCACTAATCTGACACATAATTGACACTCAATACATAACAGTTGACTAAACTGAAATAATGCCTGAGTTTCAGTTTCTGTGCTACTCTAATAGTAACTAGTTTTTTCACATGAAGTATGCAACCCTTTCTTGGAGGCTGTTTCTGTTATGTGACATAGAATGTTAGAAAATTCAACAACAAAGCAAGCACAAAATCAACAAATATGCGAACTCTGAAAGAAACTAGAGCCAACGGGATTGCTGAAAGTTTTCTTCTCAACTTTGCTTATATCCTGCGATCAAGGAGGGAGTTTCTTGCTCAAATGGCAAGTTGTGTACAGTGTAGGAGGGGGAGTACAATGAGCTGTCTCAGTGTTTCATCCGTCTGTTTTATTATCTTCTGCTGTTTTCTGGGTAAATTATGCTTCAAGTGCACTTGTCCACTCTTAATGGGCTTTACTGTAGAAGGGATATTGTGTTAAATTTTATTCCAAGTAAATTATAAATCTCTATTGTGGTCTTTACAATTGGAAATAATTGTAGAAAAAAAATCTGTTTACCATTATTGACTACTTATATACGAGACACTGTACTAAATGTAGTGCATTTTTCATAATACCTAATTTTATTTAATTTCCCCAACTTTGCACAAGATAGATTTTACCATCTTTATTTTCTTAATAAGAAAAAAAAAGATTAGGAATGGAAGCATTAAGAGAAAATTTCAAAGACATACAGCTACAAAATTAGAGTAGGCTCAGTTTTATTCTGACTCCACATCACATAGTCTTAAATTTAAATAACAAACAATAGGAATTTGAAATGCAAAAATATTCCTCTCTTCTCCTGGCTTTATTTATTTATTTTTTTGCTCTGACACATCCAGGGAAAGAAGAAAATGTCTTCCTTAGTTAAACCCCTCACATCCTCATGAATCCAGATGCTATTTCAGTTTTATTCCCAGAGTGATGGATGAGTTCAACGGACCCAAGGTGAAGGATTAGAATATTAATATCTGAGGTTGCAAGCCATTTTCTCCATCCTCTGGCAGTACTGAACAAGCTTAAACTCATGTTAGCATCAAGGTCTTTGAAAGACCATTCGTCGTGGGGGGAGGGGTATCCATGCTAACATCAACACCTTCCCCCTTTCCTGGAGCTTTACTTCACTTCCATGGACAAAGTGTAGAACCCCAAAGAGCTAGTAAACGTTCTTGTATAATATGGCCTGTGAACTTTACATACCTGTCCCTCAGTGTTCCATCTGTCACGACCGTTATGCCTCTGTTCGTTCCGCAGACATTTACTGAGAACCCATCATGTACCAGACACTGTTGTGTGTCCCACGAGACATCCATGAACAAAGAGACAGAAACCTGCGACCTAATGAAATTCCCATTTTGATGTGGGACAGACAGACCACAAATAAAAGTTAATTTTATAGCACATGGAGATGTTATAAATACAAGGTGGTGTACAGGATAACTCAAAGGAGGCAGATAAGCTCTTGTGGGGAATGGAGGTGAACTTTAAGTCGGGTATTCAAATGTGTACTTGCTGGAAAGGTGGCGTGTGAGCAAACACAAGGGGGAGCCAAAAACTTTGGAATTTATTTATAAAAAAATTGTGTATCTGCTTTTATATGTTTAGACTTCATTCACCTTCAAAGGACTCTCTGTTGGATACAATACACCTATCAGATGCTTTTTCCACTGCTCAGAACGGTTTTTGAACTTAACGATTTTGATGTCTTTTAGTGCTTCTGCCTTTTTTTGTTACACTTCTTCCACATGGGCAAAATGTTTCCCTTTGAGGACTTTTTTCATCCAGGGAAACCAAAAAAGGTCACTCTGGGTGAGATCGGGTGAATAGGGAGGGTGGGGCCTGGGGATCATGCCATTTTTGGTCAGAAACCGCTGAGCACTCAGCGTGGTGTGGGCAGGGGCATTGTCATGCTGCATGTTGTTCGTGTCAATCACCCATCATGACATGGGCAAACGCATTGAAAGAGTCTCCAAAAAAATTCACTGAAGCTGACCGCAGCCTCGTACAACCACACCAGCTGGTACATGGGTGCAGATAAACTCCTAGAACACTCATCTAGTAGGGGAAGCCTGTGCTATAATGGGCCCACTTCCAAAAGATAATTTCAGATTTTTTTGGTTCCCCTTTTGTACATGAAAGAGGAAAAGCAATGAGGCAGTTGAAAGTGTGAAGGAAGAACATTCCAGGAGGAAGGAAAATATGGTGGCAAGGATGTTGGATGTGTACCAGGAGGAAGAGAGTACGAGAGATGTGGCAAAGCCATCAGAGACAGAAAGTGAGAGGGGGCTACATTCACCTTGAACATGGCAGGGCTGCTGACGTCCTCGACTGATGAGTATTGTGTAAGTGAAGTCATGTGACTGCTGAGGAAAGGTCGGGAAAGGCTTGTGGTGTCACTGTACTCTTGGGATCCTCACCTGGCCCATCCTCTGTTTGTTGAGTGTCAGTGGACATCTACTACCATAATCTCTCTCCTGTTTTAAGTAGGGACTTTTCTGTAGACACTGAGGCTGTATCAGCAATTACTATTTATATTGACAGGTAAAATGGTCATCAATAATGTCTGTTCCACATGCTACATTGAGGTCCCACATTTACTTATGTGAGTTGTGAAAATAAATGGGCCCCACCATTCCACCAAGTGGGCTTTACTTTACAAGACGTGCAATTAGACTACATTGCTGATTTTCCTCTGCTGAATTTCCCCGTGTGTTTATTTTAATCAAAACACAGATGTCCCTGTCCTGTTATTTCACCCCTTCAGGGTACTGCTGTTAAATATAATGTAAAATCTCAAAACCTAATGCACAATAATATACACATACAGCTAATTTTGTCAGTAAAAGGTTGAGATGAGCTCCCCAGGGGCTGTATTTGCGATTAAATGTTCCCTTTTCAAATGAACAGATAATTAATATGCCTCGTGGTTGAATGGAAAACCTGCTTCATTATGCAAAGACCTAGGGAATTAAAACCACCCTTTTCTCTTCCAGTGTATGAAAGGTCAATTTAAACTTTAACTTTCATGTTTTCCTCCTTATTAAGGATGGATAATATACACAATGCAGGTGAAAGCCAATTATCTAAGCGTAGTTACAGGTTCACAGCAAAAGTGAGATGAAGATGCAGACATTTCTCATAGACCTCCGGTCACCATGCATTGTCTCCTCTGTCATCCCCCACCAGAGGGGATGTTTGTTACAATTAATGGACCGACATGGACATGTCCCAATCACCCACAGCTTACCTTGGTGTTTATTCTTGGTGGTGTATTTTCTTTGGGTTTGGATAAGTGACGTAATGATACGTATCCATCATTATGGTATCACAAGGAGAGTTTTCAGTGCCCTAACCATCCTCTGCACTGCCTGCCCATGTCCTTCCATTTTGAAGGATACTTTCACAAGGTTCGGAATTCCAGGCTGGTGTTTGCATTTTTCTCTTTCAACATCTTAAGTATTCCATGTCACTTCCTTCCTGCTTCTATGTTTTCTGAGAAGAACTCAGATGCAATTGTTTTCTGTGCTCCTGTATGGGTATCGTGTTTTATTCCTCTGGCTTTTCTCAAGATTTTTTTTTTAACTTTGATTTTCTGTAGGTTAAAGAAGGTGTACCTAGCTATAGTTCTTTTTTATTTTATTGACTTTTATCCTATCTTTGAGCTTCCTGGTTCTGTGGTTTAGTGTTTGACATTAACTTGGAGAAATTATTAGTCATTGTTATGGCAAATATTTTTTCTGACCTTTCCTCTCTTTTTTATCCCAGTATTCCCATTACATATATGCCAAACTTTTCAACTGTAGCCCCACAGTACTTGGATAATTTTTTCCTTTTATTTTTTTATATCAGCTTTGGTTATTTCTATTGAGATATCCTTAAACTCAGAGACTCTTTCCTCAGCCATGTCCAATCTACTTGTGAACTCATCAGAGGCAATTTCATTTCTGCTACAGTGTTTTTGATCCCTAGCATTTCTTTTCTGTTCTTTATTGGAATTTCCATCTGTCTGCTTACAATGCCCATCTGTTCTTGTATAACGTCTCCTTTAACCTTTATGCCTTGCATATTATTCATAATTACTTCAAATTCTCAGGCTTATTATTCCAACATCCCTGACATGTCTGATGCTTGCTCTGTCTCTTCAAATTGTCTTTTCTGCCTTTTAGTATGCCTTGTGATTTTTTCATGATAGCTGGCACGATATGCCAGGTAGAGGGATGTGCTGTAAATAGGTTTCTGCTTAAGAATGTCGTTATCCTCTTCACCCAGCATCTCTCCAGTTGTCACATGGGGGGCAGTGGTTTGCCCTGAGCTTTCTTCTCTTTTATGGATCCAAGAATCATTGATTTTTTAATTTGTTCAGCTTTTTATGTGTTGTTAGGATGGAGTGACAACTTCTAAACTCCTCACATGCCAGACCAGAAAA
Source organism: Lyroderma lyra (assembly GCA_004026885.1). Lineage (NCBI taxonomy): Eukaryota > Metazoa > Chordata > Mammalia > Chiroptera > Megadermatidae > Lyroderma > Lyroderma lyra. Next base: position 45,697 of record PVJL010009151.1, on the reverse strand, counting down.
CAGACATCTTATAATTATTATTTTAGTAAGCATCATGTTATTGCCAGAAAATTCAAGCACATTTTCATACTTTTCTAGGTTATTTGTATATCTTACATAAAATGCATCTACAATGTTTCAGTTCCTTATTCATTTGTAGAAACTCTTAAATACAAGATAGTATAGCAGATTCTCATTTAACTGGCACCCATGAGAATTGATAGATGCTGGGTAAATGTTAAGTACACTCTTGGTTAATGGGCAGCCTCGCCAGATAAATGTCGTGTTATTTCTCCATTTTTTTTTGCTGGTTGCTTGATTTCCTATTAATGGAGAGTCTACTGTGCTCTCTTATATTTTGTACATGGTGCAGACATTTCCCTTCAGACTACTGAATTATTTTTCCCTTCTGCATACAGCCAACATACTAGTATACTACATTTAGTATTTATAGGGGCATCGTGAACACACTGGTAGAATATCTCACCTTTTCCCTTTTAGATTAGAACATTAGGAAGGATTTCACCAAATCCCACACTTTCTTGAAATAACACACACACAAAGTGTATGTGTGTTTGTATGCACGTATGTGTGTCTATGTGTGTGTATCTGTGTTCCGTGTTTGGAACTGATTTGTATAAGGGGTGATCTGAATCTCCCCCACTCACTGAAATGTGTTCTGTATCACAAATAGATCCCGCAAGAGGAGCTCTCCCAACACGGGGTGCCTGTGCGCACCTCCCCCACGCGCAGCTCACGCGCCTTTCCTCCCTTGCAGGCCTGTACCCCTCTGCATGCCTTACATCTTCGGGGCGCGTGTCAGGAGTTGCCCTTGCACTCCACCTGCTACGCCATCACATACTGAATAGCACTCTGTTGTCACACTCTTTTACAACATTGTTTGTTCCCAGATGGCAGAGTCCCTGTCTCTCATTTGACACTTACATAAATATTCAGTAAACTCTGTCGACCGAGCCCAAATGCCCCCCTCAGGGAGCTTATGTTCCAGTCTTAGTTTCGTCTGCCCAGATCCCCATGAAATAGGCTGACCAGACCCCCTGTTTTTAATGGGACAGAAAAACAACCGTACTGCCCCGTGTCACATGGGATGTCTGGTCACCTTGAATTCAGCCCAGTGAGACCAGGCTGACCCTACGCACCATTTGACCTGTTGTTTTCTGTCCCATTGTGTTCAGCCTACCATGAAGTATGTGGCACACAAAATGCCCTCATCCAATGTCTATTGTCTGTTTACAGTTCTGTCACCTGTGCAGGCCACATGGCCATGTTCACATGGAGAAATCTCACTTGTACAGGGAGAAAGAACCATGGACCCACCAGCCTCATGAAGTTCCTGAAAATGACGGTGCATGAAGGGTTGTTGAAGGAAACTCATTGTGTGAAGAATAAAATGGCTGAGTGGGGAGGGGGCAGAGGTGACAGCATCAGATACATCAAGTACCTGTGGAAGTAGGTCCACGCTCCTTTTGTGTCACCCCAGGGGTCACGGCGGACCACTCTGAGGACGTTCCAGGTCGATAGAAGGGTATTTTTTTCTCACACACAAGTGGCAGCAGAGTGGCACAGGCTGTCTGGGACGCATTTAACAACACGCACTTCTGCAGCCGCTCAAGTGGTCTGCTAAGCCACTCACTGCGGAGGCTCTTACAGGAATTCAAGCCTCGACAGAGAATTCAGTTTCTTACGGTGGTTCTTAAGACTTTTATGCTAAAGAGAACATTTTTTATTATTAGGATTATCAGCAGGGATAAAGGACTCAAAACGACACTCGCTGCATTGCTGGGAAATGGTGGCAGGATCGCCGCCGGGGAGCGCCCGCGGTCACCCTCGTCTTGGGTTGGACCCTTCCTCATCGGACTCCTGTCTGACTAGAATAATTTATTTATTTGAGTGCAGTCCTTCAATGATTCACAGTTTGGGAAAATATAAAACATTTTGAGAACATTCTTGAAATTTTACGGTCCTTACTACCTGAAATAAGTTCTTCTGACAGCTCTGAAAATGGTCTCCGTGTTCTTTGTAACGAGCGTCGCCAGTAGCCGTATGCCTTTGTTTGGGACTAAACAAAACAAAACAAAAAAAACCTATAGCACCTGTATCAGTCCAAATCTGGAACTGTGGTTGTGACATCTGACCTTTGACCTTAGTGTGACTGTAATTGCAAAGTTAATTAGCATACAGGAAAGGAGATACAGCTTCAAAATGACAGCTTTGTGTTTCATATTGAAACTCTTCTGATAGTTTGATTTATTACTGGAGCATGAAATCCTCTCTGATAGTTCTGAAAATCAAGTAGATCTTTTAGCATTGAGGAATCCTCAAGAAAATTGAGGTTGCCTCTGAGAGTGGAAAAATCCAAGTGAACAATTCTTGCTTTAAAAAGTTTCTGTAGTTCAGTCACTGGGTCTGGCAGTTTGCTGCTGTTCTGTAGAGGACGGGAAATGCTGGTGACATTATGGTAGGCCACATGTCCAGAGCCTGCATAGGCAGCAGGGACCCCAGGGGCTCATTTAGTAGTTCAGTCTTTGTCCTCTTTGTGGGGAAAACAAAGGGTTAGCCACCGATGCCCCTGCAAATCACAGAAGTGCTGAGCTTGGCCCCTTGGAAGTCTTACTTAATTAGACACTTCATTAGTTGCAAACACTTTCTTTTGGCCCCGTTACCACCTTCCCAGTTGAAGTGCAGAAAACGTCAGCACTGCTCCTTTGCCAGCTACCTCCCATTTGGGAAAATGGGACAATGTCCTGGCCCAGCGTGAGGGAAGGTGATGCCTTGGCACTGGTCTGGCTCCGAGCCTCCTGTGGAGGGCAGTCACTCGTAATCGGGCCTCTCAGAAGTGCAGAATCTACGGGGGGAGCATCCCCAGTGATGGAAGTGGCCTGAGGGTGGCTGGCTGGCTAACTAGCAACTGCAGAATCAGGCAGTTTTGCTGGGAGCTCAAACTACAGGATTAAATGTGTGTGACTACTACACAGCTCCAGAAATATCCACATGGCAGCTGATTTGTTTATGGTGTTTTGGGAAATGCAATTCTTTACAGAGAGGAGAAGAGACATCACAGACATTCGATGCTGTTGAATTTACGATGCTAACTGAAGACGGGCAGGAATGCAAAAGCATGAGCCTGAAAGATGCAACATGACAGGCAAGGGGACCGGCTCCAGTCTTTCATTATCTGAAATGAGTCAGTGACCTGTCCAATTCATGGAAATTATTTTCCACAAGGCCCGGATGGTACAGCAGCATCATGTTAAGCTTCAGAATATGCATTTGGTAGCTTTTCTTTTTTTCAAATCATCATTACAACACCCCAACTGTCCTGCTAGGAAAAAAAATCTGTTGTTGCACATGGTAAGACTTTATTCTTTTTTATGCCTGAGTAATATTCCATTACACGTATGCCGTTATACCACATCTTTTAATCTATTCATCTGCCGACAGACACTTAAGGTTGCTTCCATATCTTGACTTATAAATAATACCGAACAGGGGGGTGCAGATATCTATTTGATTAGTGTTTTTGTTGTCTTCAGGTAAATACCCAGAAGAGATTGCGGGTTTGGTATGGTATTTCTGTTTTTAATTCTTGAGGAACTCCATACCATTTTGCATAGCGGCTGCACCAATTTGCGGTCCCACCAATGGTGCATGAGGGTCCCCTTTTTCCTCCACCAACACTTGTTTTGCTTTCCCTTTTTGAAACTAGCCATCTGACAGGTGTGAGTGGCATCTTGCTGTGGTTCTGGTTCGCGTCCCCCTGACAGTTAGTGATGTCGAGGATACTAAGCCCTTATCAGATGTATGCTTTACAGGCATCTTCTCCCACTCAGATCGCCTGCTCACTGTGTGGATGGTCTCCGCAGCTGTGCAGAAGCTTTCCCGTTTGATGCTGACCCACCTACGTACAGCATCTTTATCTCTGACTCTCATCTACGTAGACAACGTGCACAGCAAATTAGAGCACGCTTGCTTAGATATGTCATGGACATATTCATCTCAATTTCACTCATTCTAACTTAAGAGGTAAAATTAGACTTTCCAATAAAGAACACAATCAATTAACTAATTAAAAACAAAAACAAAAACTGTCCATTTCATCTTGTGTCTTAACCAGGTAGTCAATATTCCCAAATCCATTTTTCCATTTTTAGAAAGTCACCTCCTCTATGTCTGAAGATTGTAAACAGGCTCGTTTTATGCTGTTATTTGAAAAGCTCTGGGATGTGCTTTTACTTTGTTTTCCTTTTTCCAATGTTGTTAGCATCTCTCAGACCTCTGGTTATCTTTTGGAAGTGCCTGTCCCACTGGAGTCCTGCAGGATGCATATTCTGCAAGGACATTTCCTGCTGTGACACAGAAAAGTGAGTCGAACACCACCATTACTTTTCTCCCCTTCAGGAAAAACCTCCCATGGAAATCCTAATGGCATTCCCTCTTGTAAGACTCCCTCTCGTATTTATTAAAAACAGAGCAGTTTGGGTCAAATCAGTCCCATGCATTTTCTGTTGTTTATCAGCAGAAGGGATCTTTGAAAGAGTAAATGGCACAGGGCTGACTTCCAAAATGTACCAGGGGCAGAAGCCACCCAGTAAAAACATTAACACTGTGCTTTTCCTGGGAAATGTAAGATCTTAGCAAATTATACATGTTGCATTTGAGCTCATTTGTACTTGAGATGGGGTTGTTTATAGATGCTCAAAAGAGCTGTTGTTTGTGTGTAAAGCTAAGCAAATTGGAGAATCATAATTACCCACAACAGTGTTTGGTGTTTTCTGGAATTGCAAAGTAGTCACACAATATCCGTGAAATCAAGCATGCAGAAAATAGTGCATTATTAATAGTATCCTTCAAAGGAAATAAGGTCCTGAATGTCTTTGTAAATCATTTTCAGTCAACATAATCCTTCAAGCATCCATCCAATGCATTTTAAAATGCACATTCATTATCTCTGTATGTGATTTCCCCCCACATCTCTCATTTTTCTTCTCCACGTTTTTGTCTGGGGCAGAATGCGAAATGTAGAAGGGATTGCTAAGAAATGCACATCTCCTCTCACTTAGCCAGAGTCACATTTTTATGGTTAACTAATGGTCTGCAAATTAGAATTTCTCTCCCATTAGCCTTTGTGGTGCCAATCACCCCAAATCCCACTGCTTACGAGACTCATCCACCTTCTGCCCCACCTGCCAACACCAGAAGCCTTATTTCACCTCTTCTTCTTCCTTTCCCACCTTGCATCACTCAGGAAGTCCTAATTCCACCTCAGTCCCCAACCCCTCCATGCCCCAGGTCACCTCCTACTTTCCGGTTCTTAGGACCATCACTGTTATCCCGCCAGGTGACTTCAGGAGCTTCCCAAGTTTTCTCTGTTTTCTTGTTTCATCCGCCTCCTATACGTCATAGTAACAGCCGACTCTAATTCGTGGTTATTACAAGCCAGGCTCCCTGTTAAGCTTTTATACTCCTGCATTTAAACCTTACAGTAAGCAATGCCAGACATAGATATTATTACCTGATTTGTCAAATGACAAAAGTGGAGTTTTCCGTAACAGCTAGTGAGCATTTTTTTTTAAGTATCTGTTGGCCATTTCTATGTTTTCATGGGAGGAATCTGTTCAGGTCCTCTGCCCATTTTTAAATTGGAGGAGAGTGTGGAGGTCCCTCGAAAAATTAAGAATAGTTACCATATGACCCAGCAATCCCTGTTGTGGGCATCAATTCCCAAAATTTGAAAACCTTTGTCCGCAAAGACTCATGCACCCCAATGTTCATCGCAGCGCTGTTCACAGTGGCCAAAACATGGAAACAACCAAAGTGCCCTGCGACAGATGACTGGATAAAGAAGCTGTGGTACATATACACAATGGAATATTACTCAGCTGTAAGAAAAGATGAAATATTGCCATTTGCAACAAAATGGATGGACCTGGAGATCATCATGCTTAGTGAGATAAGCCAGACAGAAAAAACCAAGAGCCATATGATTTCACTTATATGTGGAATATAAAACTGAAATCAATAAAAAACCCAAAACTCATGGACACAGTCAACAGTTTAGTGGTTACCTGAGGGTAAGGGGGGAGGGGTGGGAGAGGAAGGAGGGGAGGGGGAGCCAAATACGTGGTGATGGAAGGAGTGCTGCCTCTGGCGGTGAGCACACAGTGCGGCGCATGGATGATGCGTGTAGGATTGCACACCTGGAATCTATGTAATTTTTATTAACCAATGTCACCAAATAATTTTAATAATTAAAATAAATAATAAACAAATAAACAAACAAGTAAGTAAGTAAGTTTAAAAAAACAACCTGAAAGTTGTTAGGGTTTGCAGTTGTGAGTGGCAGCTGTGATGTGGACCCCGGTCTGTGTGTTGGCGGAGCACAGTGTGCACACATTATCATGTGTCCCTCTCCTTTGCATTGTCCTCACAATGACTTGTTTAAAACAACAATCTTGAAACACATTCCGTTATCCTGAGCAAAACTCTTCTGTAGCTGCCGACACGTGTGGGTTTAAGCACAGATTCTTTGGCATGATATCCAGGTCCTTGGTGGTCCAATTCCCTCCTGCATTTCGACCTTATTCCATTTTTATCCATTTCCCCATGGCTCTTCATGTCACACCTTGGTCAGGACCATGGCACCCGCTTGGATGAGTGGTCCCTGACCTGGACACGGCCGTGTCTTCGCCTGTGCGCCCGTCTACCTGGGCTCCGCACTTGCCTTCCTATCCTGCCCCTGAGTTCTGAAGAATGTTTGCACATCTGGGACAGCTGTTGCCTCCCTCCCCTGGGCCCTTCGGCCCATATACCAGGCACTGTCCCCTCCCAAGGGCAGCGCCTTGTGCCTTCTCCTACTACGTGCAGCAGAACCCGGCATCGTGCCTTGTTCATACAGAAATGAAACGCACGTTTTATTTTTAAAATGCATGTGAGTACATTTAGTTTTCCACTGGAATTTTGAAGCTGTTGACTCTCTGCACAGCCTTACTTTCTTTTTCCATTTTGGAGAGGTAGGTACAGTTCTCCCAAATGGTCCCTTTGTCCCATGGAACCAGTTAGTCAGAGCACGAAGACGGCTTCTCCACCATTAGAAGCTCACGTCTCCGTCCATGCAGAAAGCTGAGGGCAAGTCCTCCCCCACGAAACTGGGCCGAGAGCTAACAAGACCCAGATCCTCTGTCACAGCCACCCTTAGAGTTGTCACCAAGGCTATTTTTCTCAGCAACAGTTGAGTCTCCACATGCATGTTCCCTGCCCGTGACCATGTTTCAAATTGACGTGCTTATGTCACTTCCCTAGGCTTTTCCTTTAAAGCCATTGTCACTTTGTTCATTGTTTCCTTAGACCTTATTCGAAAATTCTGGGTGGTACCACTCTCTAAGAACTTCCGTGTCTTCCACAGTTCCCTGCTTCAGCTCAGTGTCGCATGAACGAGGCCAAGCAAAGTTTCAACAGCATTTAATCTTACCTCTTTAATTATCCTTCACATTTTACTGTCCTGACACATTTACTGTAATAAAGGAAAATCATTACTTTGCTATATAGTTTCTTCTTTTGATTAATTTTCATAGTCATCATTACTTTGCTATTAATTTGCAAGGCGTGCAAGAGGGTGTGGGTGAAGAACACATTTTTTACTTTCCTTTGACACGAACTGCCACCTAACTTGAAGGAGGCTGTGCACTGGCGTCTCACCCCTCAAGGAGATACAAGGCTTCTTCGTGAGGACATTCTCTGGCCTCATCCCGTGTTTGTTCTTCACCTCGAGACGCCACATTTATCCCTACTTCCTTTGTAAAAAAATACCATAGGCTTATGAACAACAGAAATCTATTTCTCACCTGTCCGGAAGCTGGGATGTCCAAGGTCAAGGTGCTGGCCAATGCAGCCTTTGGTGGGAGCTTCTTCCTTCGTGCATAGATGGCACCTCCTTGCTGTGTTCTCACCTGGCAGGAGGGCCAGGAGCTCCCTGGAGTCTTTTTTTGAGCCCACAAACCTTACCCACAGGGCCTCGACCCTCAGGACCAATCATTTCCCAAAGATTCCTCTTCTGGAAGCCGTCACCTCAGCACTTAGCCTTCAGCATCAGATTTTGGGGCGCGGCACAGACATTTTGGTCTACAGCATTTCCATAAGTCATTGCCATTTCTATTTCTAAGATATTATAGGTTCTTGTCCTTTACGAAAAGGGCAGAAATCTTGATTTCTCAATTGAATAAGGAAGAGAATCATCTACCAGGTGAACTGTTGCAACACCAGCTCAACTTAAGTACCTTGGAAGGACAACCTGAGTCAGCCCGCCGGAGCCCTCGTCGTACATGAAGGTCAAGCCTCTCATTCACTGTGAGCACAAGTGTGAAGGGTGCTGGTGCCAAGTGCAGCTGTTTGACCATTTCTGGCACTTTCTCTTTTGTGCACAAAGTTTTTATAACTGGTGGTGAAGTGATAGCAGGTCCTAACATTAGTGACAAGGATGCTATTGCTTTCACACAGAGAACTGAAATAGCTACTCTGGAAAGATGGCCGAATTATTACTGAGGCATCAGAACCACATGTAAAACACCCGATGGCTAAGGTGGACAGAACACTATGTATGCTGCAGCCCATTCTGAGTCCTTTCTGTAAGCCAATAAGTAAAGTCCTCAACACTCCCCGGTGAGAGCTCTGGTGTCTGCACTTCACAGGGGGCAGACGGGGCCCGTAGAAGTTAAACACATTCCATCGTTTATTTTTCATAAGGGGAAGGACTTGGGATTTGCACCCCGACTAGCTGGCTCCGGCACCCAAATTTTTAACCTTACAACAATTCTGCTGCTTACTAAGCAAACTGACACCTGGCTCCAGATTTTATTTGTTCAGGGCCCTTTCTGAGTCCGTCCATGGAGACGTGAGTGGGGGTGGGGTTTGTAACGGTTTTGAAGGTGGCCTTGGTCTTGAACTCCTCATGGATTGAATTCTGGTTTTGATGTGGCAAGTCATCACAGGGGCTCACACATCTGCCTGCTGGTCTCTAAAAGAGTGTAAAACCATTGGTCTCGAAGGATGTAGAGGGACGTAAATAAGGGGTGTTGTGAGCTTGAATGGCTGAGCACCACACCTGGGATGTCCCCGGGCCTCAGTAAAGCATTGTTAACTTAAAGCATCCTTTGTGATGAGCCTGCCTGGATGATGGGAGGAAATTTAGACTTCAGAGTTGCAGAGAGCACAACCCCAAATTCCTAGTGCAAACAACATTTTTCTTGTTTAATTTTACAAATTTATGCAAATGTGGCATTCTGCTCTAGGAAATATATATATATATATATTTTTTTCATGTTACAAACATGATGTTTGGAATCACTTATTATTACCAGGGACTGATTTTTTTAATGTGCCCCACACAGTATTTATTCTTTTGTGTCTGGCTAATCCATGATGATTTCCATTACATTGCATTTCACAAGGGTCCATGATTAATTATAAGAGTCGTTCCATTTGGCATTTGGTATTGGCACCCAGAAATGGCCTGATACATAATGGTTTAAAACAAACGTTTCTAGAAAAGACTCCACCCGTAACTCAGTAGTCTCACATTGTCTCTTGTGAAGATTGAAGTTCAAAAGCAGTGAGTGAGGCATGACGTGGGAAGACAGCCTTTGGGTTGAAAAAGATAAGCTTTACAGTCTCAACAATGCCACTTCCTAATTGTGGAGTGTTGGCACACATCTCATTCTGAGAGTCAGTGACCTCACATTAGAGATGAGGGGCATATCAGATCCAGCTCAGATGCTGTGTGAGGATTAAGTGAGGTAATGCATCCATTGATTTGAGAACTATTCATTGAACACTTATGATAAGCCAGAGAAAGCTCATTACTTCGTGGAGTACGGTGTGTGGCACATAGTAAACGCTCAATAGACGTTCATCGTGATGGCTAATATTCCCCAGTATTTCATCCCTAACTCAAGTAAAACACCAAATGTGCTTTATTAGATCTACCCAATTATTTTAAACATCTCAAGCATTGTCTCCAGTCTTTAAATATAGTCCATAGGTCAGACTGTTACAAAATTATGAAAGTGTCAATAATTGCCTTGTTCACCGGACACGAAACTTCCAGAATGGCAAAGATTGCCTAGTGGACAATATTGAATACCAAGACTCTCACAGGGCATCGGGAGAGTCCCTTTGCTGAGAGGTTCCGAAAAAAACTGTAATCTCAAAGCGTTTGGGTGGTGCAATCCCTTTAGAAGTGCCGGCAATTCTCTGACAAATTGGTTTATATTTGAGAACTTGAATGAGTCTACGGTGGCCGTCATCTGGCAGAGAGGCACAAACGTGAAATAAGAGCGCTGTTATTTCTTTAGGCCTTCCCGAGCTTTCCTCTTTGCAAGAGGACGTGAGTTTTCCGTAATAACATCCAGCCCCGAGTTGGATCACTCGGCAGTTACGGCGTAATCTAGGGCTGAGGGAGAGACTTTTATGACAAGCTGTATAATAGACTTTCAGTGCTTTTCAGAAAGAGAATCCCGCGGAGGACGGAAAGTTTATATGTTTCTTTGACTAGAACACATCACAATAAAAATGATACTCGGCTGATATTTGAATCATGTTTTCTGCAGGAAAACTCGCAGCGTCTTGCTCGACATGCAGGGACACTAAGGCCAGGGGAGAAAAGGGCAGAGGTAATCTTACATAAACAGGAAAGGACATGTCAGCCTGGGACCCAGAACGTAAGCTGGTGATTTGTGTGGTGAACCAGTGTTGCTTTTTTCCCTTGGGTCTCTGCAGTTTTACACAATGTTGGCACCGGGGATAAGGCTTGGGTATGTAATTCCATTGTGGGAGAGGGCAGTGAAGGCTTGAAAGAACCCCCCACAAGCACGCTGAAGGAATTCTGAGTGCCTTTGGGTGGTCTCCTACGCTGCACGTGGGCTGTGGATTCTCACGGGTGACTTCGCAGAGCAAGCGTGTGGGTCTTTATTATCACACTGAGTGTGCTGATACGAGGAAATTCTGATAGCTTAGAGAAAAGATTCACATTTCGCATCTTTTACTGACAAGGCAAAGCAGGCTCTGTACTGCATGAGAGGTGGGACAATTTGTCCAAAATTCAGAGCCATGCGGAGTGACAAATCATCTCAGGGCTCATCCAAGCAGGCGCTAAAATTCTCTTGGATGTGGCAGTCCTTCAGAATGAATGTGCACCGAGAGACTGACCCTTCTCACACAGCCCAGAATGGGATGTGCTAGACAGAAGTCATTTTTTCCACCCAGTCACTCGATTTTACACCTCACTTTGTGGACAACACGAAGTGACCAGTATGATTTAGGAAAGTAAAGAATGTAAAAGAAGAAGAAAGCCTTTGTAACAAAATGCCATCTGAGAGTCACTTTTGATTCCTGAAAGAAAAATGAAATTTTTTTTCCCATAAGAGCACCTTACATGTGTTAAAATATGTTTACAAAGTGTCTTCACATGGGGGTGGTCGGATAGTCACGGAGTATCATTAATGTAGACAGAGGTTTGCATCCTGATGGCATGCGAAGAAATAAAAGCTCCAGTCAATGAAATTAAGACTTGATCTTCATGTGTATAATAGCTGAGGACGCACATGGCTGCAAACAAGAGGTAATTCCATTGCAAGGCTTTCAACAGTGAGAAGGATGAGTTGGTGTTTGGAAGCAGAAGCTGGGGGGCAGAGGAGGTGACCCCTCATGTTCCAGGATTGCTGGGGCTTGTTCCAAATACCAGGTGTGTAGTCTGACTACATTCACGAGATGCCCATGGATGGAAGGGAGGTCTGTGCTTGCTGCTTCACATCCACTGAGTGTGGGGCTTCCTGGACCTTCCAAGGTCATGGGGACACTGTGGTGATGGGCCAGTGCCTAGATGAAATGACCCAATCTGCATGGCCATGCACTGGAGATGACCCCAAACTCACAGAGCTCCTGTTATTCAAGGTTTACCATCTGGGACTGGGGAGGAGGATTTTCTTCCCAAATTGAAGGGGGCATACAAACCGAGGGGATCTGGGGGCTGAACCAAAGATGAGGGTGGGGTAAGGGGTCTATAGAGAACACATGGAGGGTAGAAGATCGAGAGCTGGCTCTCACGCCTCTCGCCATTGACCTTCCACTCTAGAGTAACGTGTCCATTGTGCACGAGCACGCATTTTGTAAGGGGCGGTCTGTCTCTGTGAGTGGAGAGTGAGATGGCACCTGCTTGTTTTTGCAACACCTTGGTGACTCGGGGAGTAGCTTTAGTTCTAGGCCCTTTGTTGAGGTTTCCTGTGAAATACCAGTTCAGGCAAAAGCTCGGTTACTTCTGAGATAGGGTATTTCCATGGTATCATATATTCTGAGAGTATTGTTTAATTGTCACTTTTGCTGGTCAAAATCCTTCATCAGACTGGATAGTCATCTATTTGATGGGTGCGTGTGGACTAATTCTTGTATCTTTAATGGCTGCTTGATTTGGAAAATATGTCACATGATGCGTTAGGAAGCCCTTTCCCCAGAAGATGCTCTCCCGTGCCAGCGAATGCCCATGTTGGGGCATACATCACCAATGTGCCTGTGGCTACACGGGACGTACGTATAAAATACGGTTGATGGCGACCATCTTTGCGCCAATGTGCTTTTGTGCTGGACAATTTAAGGACCGTGTCCAGTCCAAAGCCTTTGGTCATTTATCAGAGGCTCCATTAAATTTTCCAGGCGACTTAGAAAGACCATTTAGGCAATTGCGGCCTCAGGGCACCAGATGATGATTTAATGGTTTAAAGAGTTAATATCCTTGAATGGCCTGACTTAACTAAAATGCCTAATTACACACACACACACACACACACACACACACACACACACGCACTCACCGTAATGCCAGCAGCCACATTTTACTGTGTATCAGAGCAAAGTGTGCTGGGGTTCCCAGGACAATCAGATTCCTGTTTCAACACTGAAGGGCCCAAAGCTGCCAAGTGTCCCAACTTCAAAGAGAAGACCCGTGACAGTGTTCGTGGGTGACTCACCAGGCTGGCATCCCGGTAGGACATCGCTCCCAGGACCCCGGAAGCATGCATCGTTTGCACAGTGACTAGTCCTGTCTTTCTGCAGAACAGGAAATCTTCCCAAATTACGTTTGAGGACGGGAAAGTGAGCCCTGTAAAAAGTGGTCATTGCTGTAAAAGTCACAGCCTTTCACAGACCTCTAGGTCTTCTGTAAAAAAGATTGCATTTAATTTCCCAAGGAAAGGTGTGGTTACTGTATAGGTCACCATTCTGACAGGAAGAAAAGAGACCCGATGTCTTCCCCCAGATCCATAAGAGGTGACGTGCGGGGCTGTGACTGGGCTGACCGAGCGTGCTCTACTATTCTTTCTGCCCCCAGAGACCTCTCCTGCTGTCTGGAGACGCTGTCTTGTCCCTTCATGGAAGTGACATTTTCTTTCAACCTTAAGCTCTTTATGTTCCTTCTATTTCTAAATGCTTCATTTTTCATGTGCTCGGAAATGGGAGTCTTTTAAATAAGGACACCTGTCGCGCTGCCTGTCTGTAGTAAAACCCGCCCCGTGGCCCAGGCACCACCCTCCGGTCACAGCTGCATTCTGTGTAGTAAGGTGTACATCCATACAGGGAGCGGCCATCTCGCGCATCTCAAAATGCATTTTTGTAAACTTCTTGCACTCTGCACACTCCTTTTATTTTCAAGCAGTGACGCACTCTTGTCTCTCCCATCACAGAAATTGCATAAATAAAAACACGTGACATCAGTCTTCGCCGAGCCCCTATCCAGTTTCCCTCCCTTCTCATCCCCCTCCCCCCTGCAGTTTTGAAGACTAACCAGTGTCCTCTGCCTTTATTGTGCCCCTTTCCTGCCTTGACCAGTCCCCTGGACCAGGCTCAGGTCATTAATGCTGGTCTATTATTTCTCAGGTCAAATGGGTACTGTCTATCCTTAAGTTGTTTCACCTCTCAAGGGTAAACGACTCCTTTTTGAAACTTGTGCTTTAGGAAAAAAGTCTTTTCTCTGACCCTTCCCTGCCCCCGATGCAGGGCTCCACTTGCTGGGGTGCCTGCCACACACGCCCTGTGGCATTGTTTGCATCTCACAAGCCCACCTTTGGATGCTTGACCTTCTCTTTGGCATCAGTGCTGCCCGTGCCTCTATGAGTCTCATGTCTACCTGCCTAGAGCCATGGTTCTCAGCCAGAGTCATGCTGCCCCTTTCCCCAGGACACACATCTGGGGACATTTTTGGTTGTTGCAACTAGTGTTGGTGTGACTGGGACCGAGTGTGCGGAGACCACAGGTTCTGCCAGCATTGCCTCTAACACAGGGACATCCAGATGGAACGTCTGGAGCGCTAAGGACCCGAGCCCTCGTCTAGTCCCCACCTTCCCTCGACTCCCAACGTACTGGCGTTTGGCTGAGGTCTCGTCCGCAAGGACGTTCCTCTGATCGAACACAACTCCCCTTGTGCCTGGATAACTTGCTTGGGTGCTAAATGGCCACGACACAGATCCCAGTCTCAAGACATCAGTCATGGTCAGCCTGGAGGGTGAGGACTTCCTTCCATGTCGAGGGACCCCCTCTTTGCCTCCTCAGCGCATGTCCCCGTGTTGACTTTGCTTCTTCATCATCTCACTGTTGCTTGGTGTCTTTGTCGCCAGGCACGGGGCTGCTGGACAACTGTGCCCAGCAGTGTGGGGCAGCCACGTGGGGGGGGACCTCAACGAGGAGGCGAGGCACCGCTGCCGCAGGTCCGGTCCCGACACCAGCTGTGTCACACCAAGTCTATGTCTCCACTTTCCAAAGGGGAGAGTCAGAGAACATTAACCCTGAGATTTTCTGAAAGCCATCAGGCTACAAACATCCGAGTAGCAAATGGAAGGTGAACCAATTTTCTCCACACTGGACCTGGCGTCTGTTAAATGTACCACAGAAAGCAACTCCAGCGCTCTCCAGAAAATATTAACTGTCCTTACAGATCAAGTAGGGTGAGAAAGGACTTGTGTGAAGGCGGAGTAGGAGCCCTTCTGAACCCAGTGTGCCATTCCATCTTTGAAACTACCCCACGGAGATGTACTGCGAGTGCGCCATACTCCTGAGGACACTGAAGTCCGGGGACAGCGAAGAGCTTCCTTAAATCACGTCACTGTAAGAGATGGTGAGTTGCTGTTTTCATCCATGTGTGTCCGGCTCGAAGCCTAAACGTTCCCCACTGATGTTGTGTCTCACTCTGGGCCTAACGGTGGGCAGTTTGAAGGTGTGAAAGGGAACCCTGTGACAATAGCAAGGCAGCATACATAGTGTCTATGCTGGACAAATAGGTCAGACTGAAAGATGGGACACCCCGAACGTCAGAAAGAGGATTAAGGACTGTGCGTGTGCATTTGCATGCACATGCATGTATGTGCATTTACACCCTATCAGGTAGAAGGAAGTGTTGGTGAGAAAAGGTAAACCTGTTCTAAATAAAAATATATGAAATCAACTCAAAGAAACACACACACACGTACAGATGTGTGTACACACACGTACATGTATATATCCATAGGCATTGGACTTTGTTTCTAGACCCTCAGTTCTCAGGCAGTGGTACGCATACTCCTGGGGGTACGTGCTGGGCCGTTCGGGGGTGAATATAATCAGTGATGGCGAAAAAAACAAGTGAAAAAATGCAAAATGTTAGTTATGGAACATAAGTGTGAAGTTTGAATCACTGTTCCTAGAGACACCGCAAAATCAGGTCATGTTAGTTAATGCTGATTGGGGAAGGCGTGGCTATGGACCACCCCCAAACCGCTCTCCTACCAATCATGACGCAATTTCAGAACAATCCATTTGTGATGGTTCTAGAACTTCCCCAAACACATAAATATATCTGTCACCAGACTGTTTGTAGTTTTAATGTTTAAATACTTGAACATCATTATCAATATTTAACTGTGTTGCAAATATTGTAAAATCAAATCTTTTCTGACTTATTACCTCATTTCCACTATTTTATATTAAGAGCCACTGAACGAAAGTGTCAGTGTTTAAAAAAAAACAGCTGTTTTAAAAACAAGGGGTACAATTTACAGAAATGGGTTTAAAGGGGGTACATAAATGGGAAAAAGGTTGGGGACTACAGCTCTAGACAATGGTAGTTTTGAGCAGGAAGATGACCATATAGGAAGTTCATTACAAGGATTTTGTTCTGGCTGCAGTATATGAAAAGATTTGAAGCATTAAGTCTTTGAGACTGGGATACCCATTAAGGGATTCTGAAATAGCTCAGACAAGGAATAATGAGTAGAAAGCTTAGGAACGGAGACGATGGAAGAGATGGAGCCACAATGTTTGTATACTTCAAATGGTCAACATCTATGAACAGTTTCCAAGTCAGACTTCCCTCAGTGAAACTGCAGAACATTATTATTAAACACTCACGCACCTTTTCAGTGCCAGAACTAACCAGGTTCTCCCATAGGTGCTGAAAAACCAAATAAACTCATCTGACTTCTTTAAAAAGTAAAGGTTAAGGAGGCGACTTAATTGGGCCACCAGAGAACCACTATTATGGTCAGAACCTCGTTCTCTTAAAGGACAGTACATCCAATGGTAATGACTGAACTACACTGGGAAATCTGAATCTCTGAACAAGGTCACTCTAATCCCACTAATTGGCTGCCACCACCTGCACAAATACCATCTTGTCCCTGCCAGCCCCAAACATATGTGGCCACATTGCACCAAGTGCACAAATTGCCCGCTTAAGTCAATGCAACTTACAATTCCTGCCTACGTGGTGGCTGGATTATTATTATTATCGATCCTCTTGGGTGAACCTTGTCACTATGTCATAGCTGGCTGGCAATACCGGGAATGAGGTAGTCTATATGCAAAATCTTGAAAGCGAAGGGGAAAACGTGGAGGGAAAAAAAAGAAACAAGATCAAACCACCCAGTGCCCTGCTGTGCTGCTTTGGTTCATGATAGTAGAGAAAAAAATTACTTAAGTTTTAAAGAACAGTGGATAAGTGTTTTAGATTATGTGCATCTTCAATTTATGAGTGAATTTTGGAGTGCCTAACCTAGAAATCACATAATCCAAAATCATTCTAATAGGACTTTGGCCATGACTAAGTTTACAGTTCAAGGAGAGATGTGGCTCTAAATTTAGCCTCATTTTTAGACCATGAAAATTCTTAGATGGCTCACACACACCATGGTGCCAAGTGGTGCTTAATTAACTTAATTGGCCAAGAGTTCATTGTGCATGATTTTTACGGGATTTGTGAAAATGCTAGTCATAGAGAAAGCAGGAACACAAGTCAAGAAGACGCCACAAGGGGGCGCTGGAGCACTTCCTCTCTCCACTTGTCAGTCACTTCAGGATGCGTGGATGTCAGGAAGAAAACTCACCAATGCTGGACGTTCATTTCCACACCGGCAGCGTTAAATTCCTTGAAATAAGTTAGAAATGCTACACTCGTCCTAATGATAGGATTGAGTTTGTTTAGTGAACCAGACCTCGATACACACAACAAACATTAGCAGGCAAATGTGACCAAATGACAAGTTCAAACACTGTTGAGCA
The DNA here is from genome assembly GCA_004026885.1 of Lyroderma lyra. Classification (NCBI taxonomy): domain Eukaryota; kingdom Metazoa; phylum Chordata; class Mammalia; order Chiroptera; family Megadermatidae; genus Lyroderma; species Lyroderma lyra. Next base: position 28,129 of record PVJL010009151.1, on the reverse strand, counting down.
GTCCCTGGATATCAGACGCAGAAGTCATTAACTCATTTCATCATCTTAGTCCTTGTAACATCCTCAGAAAGTAAGGACTGGTGTCATTTCTTTTGTAGAAGAGGAAATGGAAACCCTGAGAGGTTAAGCCAGGCCACCTGACTACGTAGTTCCAGAGCGGGTACCATCACCCACCACCTCCTCCAGGGCCTTGGTTTTTAACCAAACCATCACCTCTGAGATCAGCACACTTGGCATTAGCTAAGGCCAGAAGTTCATTTCAGTTTTGAAAAACTAACTAGCTTTTAAAATTTAGGGGAAATTTTAAAGTTTTAGTTGGCATTAAAGTCATGTTGAATTTCCTTCTTGGTAAAAGAAAGTGACAAAAGTGAGGGACACGCACATTCAGGAACAGACACCAAAGACTGTGACATGAGTGTGAGGGAGGAGACCTCCCCAAAAGAAATTTATTTATAAAGAATCGTGTACTTATTCTAACACGTTTAAACTGCAGCCACCTTCAAAGGACTCCCCGTTGGATGCAATACACCCATCTAGATGCTTTCCCACTGCTCAGAGCCGTTTGTGAACATGTCGATTTTAATGCCTTTTAGTGCTTCTGCTGTTTTTTGTTTCACTTCTTCCTTGTGGGCAAAATGTTTCCCTTTGAGGACGTTTTTCATCTGGGAAACCAAAAATAAGTCACTTGGGGTGAAATTGGGTAAACAGGGAGGGTGGGATTGGGAGTCCTGCTGCTTTTGGTCAAAAACTGCTGAACACTCAGTGCCGTGTGGGCAGGTGTGTTGTCACGCCGCACTTTGGGCATGACATGGGCAAATGCGTTGAGTCTCCAAAAAAATTCACTGAAGTCGAGTGCAGCCCCTCACAACCATGCCAGCTGGTGCCTGGATGCAGATGGGCTCCTCGAACACTCACCTAGTGGAGAATGCTGCACTACAGGCAGCTTGCCTGCTAGAAAGTAATACTGGGGTTTTTGGGGGGTTCCCCCCACCATAACGCATTCTGCTGCCTTTGAGAACTAATTTGAAAATGACTGCTAAACGTGAACTTCTTCACAGAAGAATCTCTGACTTAGTCTTTCTGGTGAACAGAAATGTCACCCTTTTCATGCTCCAACACTGAACCACAGATAACACAGGGGACTGCTCGTCCCAGTAGAGCCTCCAGCTCAGCGGAGGATAAAAATCACACACTCCTATTCAGAGAACCATCTTGGTTTTGTAAGGACCTGTTGGGAAGCAGGTGAGTCACAAACAGAGATGTGATTTGCCGTGGAAAGCATCCCTTCCTCATTCTGACAATGGCCTTAATCTTCATTACTCGATTCACTCCCAGGAAAAGTCAGATTAATGGACCTGCTGCAACAGCACCCTGTCTAATTAATGCAAATCGCACCACGTTCAGGAGGCGCTACAAAGCAGGATGTGTTTGTCCCCGTAATGGGAGAACATCCTACTTAGGACGTGTCCTCAGAGAAGGGGTTCCTTATGCACCACCACTCAGAAAACCAGGATTTTCACAGAAACGGAAAAGGCCTTGGGCTGACATCAAATTGGAGATGCTCTGTCCTAACAGGCGTAGGAAATAATGGGGCCTGTGACTGCTTGTGTCTGCTCTCAAGTTGGGTCACATCCTCTGAGCTGTTGACAGGAGTGACGTAAGATTAGAATGCCACCCATGCCTTTGAAAACACTGGCCTTTCTCTGATCATTAGCATGGCACTCTCTTCCAACCATGGCCACTGTCACCATCACTGTCACCGTCACCATGCACAGTAATTACACGCATATTTGCTGAAGGGCCCATAACATTAGAAGTGAAGGAGGCATCATCTTTCTCACTTAAGTGTTAGTACAGGAGACTTTCAGTTTACAGGCACCTGGAGGGTAGGGTAGATGCCAGATACATGTACCTGCTACTCTCAAGCAACCAGCAAAACTCTCGAGCACCAGCAAAGAAAAAACAAAGGTATTTGTTGTGCTGTTTGCTTGAGCTCCGGTTAACTGAGAATCTACTGGATCTAGATAGAGAAGATAAACAGACCTGTTCATTTTCCTGCCCACTTGGAGAACATGAGTTTTGTTGGTGTCTAGCATAACATCATGTCAGGTGCTGCGCACAGAAATGCTGTCGAGGGGGAACAAGCTTCCCTATCTAATGATTTTACTCATACTTAATGCAGATTGATTAATGTTGGCCGTGTACTGCAACACTTTGCTAGAAGACAAGACACCAACATGAACAAGACGGCAACCCCCAGGGGTATTGCCTCTGATGGGTAAGACAGGAACGAAATCGGAAAAGAGTGACACCTGTGATTGAGGTGATGCTGAGGGTAAAAATGGCCCGTGTGGCAGTCAATAAGCAAGTCCCCAATGCTTACATTCTGGAAGCATCTATGAGAGCGCATCCCAGGAAGGAAGGGGTGAGCTTTAAGTCAAAGGTAGCCAGAAGAATTCTGTTCATGAGGGGAGTATGCCTGTCTGCACACTCAGAGGTGAGAGGCTGAGGGCCTCAGTAGGAAGTGGACAGTAGCTTTACAGGATCAGAATTCAGGTGGTGGAGGGAGTGACGTTAGGGGTCGAGGTTGGGGCGCTGAGTAGTACCCACATCCCAGCAGGTCTTGTTCTGTGAGGCGTTCGGGCTTTTTGTACGTGTTAAGAAGACATGAAAGGGTTTAACCGAGATGCCTTTGAACTTTCTAGGGGTCATGGCAATGCTGTGTGGTGAAGAAACAGATGAGAAGAAAGAGGGGGAGTCAAGGAAAGCAGGTGTCAGGCCATGCCAGTGCTTTGGGGTTCAGGGGGCAGGTGTGAGGCTGTGCCAGTGCTTTGGGGTTCAGGGGTCAGCATGCTGACTGAGATCACAGCAATGCAGGTGACACAGCTGGATGATATGAAGAAACAGCCCAGGAATGCTCTCAATTGGATGAATGATTGCGTACATTGGGGAGGGGCGGTACAGGACAGGATTTCTTATATGAAATTTATTTGTATGGCTGCCTGGTGGTTTGGCACGCACGGTTTCAGAGTGAAATGAGCATCACCGAATGAAGGTGCTAGTAGGAACACTGAAAATTCCAGATGTGTTAGAGGCAACTGAAATGGGATCAGTGCATTTCTAATTCTTTCCTCTGGGGGTCGCTTCTTCAGCCACTTCAAGAACTGCGAAGGGCTTGGCAGGTGGGAGAGCCGAACGGGCTGGGTGTTTCTCTGCACGGTCGAATGTGGCGCTACTCTAAACGGTTGGACGTAGTTTCGGGGGGACCTCACCTCCGCTTCTGCAGTAGGTCTGTTGGCCTCTGTCCGGGGCAGCCGTAGCATCTGTGTCACACTCACTGCTGTTTCAGCTCCGGGGACATTAGATGGACAAAAGTGACAGCTGCCTTTCCATGAAGCTCCACTGGTCCCCAGAACGTCCGACGTGAAATGGCAGAATTCCCAGAAAAGGGCTCAACTTTGTTGATTTAGTGACCTGTCTCCTCCCTCAGCATCTCAGTACTGCCCTGATTTCTTCACTGCTGGCCACTCTTACCCTTTCATAATGTGGGTATCTCCCAGCCGGGGCACGGCTGTCCCCCAAGCTACTGTGATTTCTGTGAAGGGAGAACCCACCCTACGCCGTGGGCTGCTGGCCAGCACACGGCATGTCTTACCTTCACTTCCCCCCGAAACACCGACGATTCCCTACTTTCCCCCATAGCGTTGCCCATGCCTTTTAGGGCGTGTTGGCGTGACACTGTGTCAGGCCCGTCACCGCTGTTAGAGAGCGTGGTGGTAAGGGAACGGCCGCGCCCGTTCTGCCTTCCATCAATCCACTGGCACCTGCTGGCTGCCCCAGAGAAGGACTTCGATGAATACTTATGGACGCCATGAACAAGTGACATGCTCTCTTGAGGCTGGTTTTCAGAATAGGAGATGAGAAAAGAGAGAATTTGCTACCCGTACCCTAAAATCTGAAGCCAATGTTCCTATGCCGTTTAGCTGTACGAGTCTAATAACTCATTCGAAGATATCCAACAGCTTTAAGATTCTACAATCTGATTAAGTTTTATCCCATAATAAGAGGCAGGCATCACGATTCCATTATCTCAGTTGTAATCAATGACGATAGTCAAACTACTTAAAAAGGGATACAGCTCGGGCCCCAAAGGATCAAAGCCTGCAGGAGTCACCTGCAATCTCACATCTCACACACCTGACACAGGTGCGCACCTTGCTGAGGGTGCAAATGAGACCCAGAGCCCAGACACAGCGGGGTCTGTGCTCTGTGACTCCCCAGCACCCAGCTCGGAGACGCACATGGAGGACATGGCCGGCTCTGTGTCCCTGCCGATTGCGTCCATGACACACAGTGAGTCTGTGTTCTGAGAGGTGGATCCCGTTTCCCTCCCTCTCTCCCCATTCTGTCAGGGAAACACAACAATCTCCTCAACACCCTTTAATGTTTGGGGGGCCTCATGGGCACAGAGGGGCTTGTTGGTGCGTATTTGCTAGGGGAATAAATGAATAGAAGATGTCCTAGTTACAGTGTGACAGAGTAAGAGGACAATGCAGTGAAACACGAGGTAGTTCCTGAGTGAATTGCTCTAACATGGACTCCACGGGTGGGCTTCAGAGAGTATCCCATTTGCTGAATGATATAACTTTCTTTAAGATTATATGAGGCTGTGTTTCAGTTTCCTGCAAGTTCCCCGCACGTGACGTTGAGTTGAGCTGTATGTGCCACAACAAGCACACTTACTGGGGAAGTGACACAGAGAATGGATGGCAAGACGGCCACTGATGGTGAAGCCCCACCACCCCTCTTTGGTTTGCCTTTTTTGGCCACAGTCAAAGCCTTGTGTGGCACTCGATGTGCTTGCCCTTGTGTAGATGTGCCTGATGGCCAGTGGGCGATCAGTGGCTCCTCCTGGAGCATAGCTCAGATGTGCAGTTTCCCTAGGACAAAGCCAGAGGTCAATCTGGGGCTTGAGGAGCCGTGTAAACCGTGTTAATGGCAACTTAACACTGAGTGTGTGTGCATGCATGTGTGTGTGTGTGAGCATTTACTTCTCAATAGTCTACTTTATTGTAAGATCCAGGCAAAAGAGGGCAATTCTAATTTTGACAAGCTCCAAGAATTTCTTACTTAGGTGAACATTTGAAGAAATCAGCACATTCTTTTGAGTGGGTCCTCTTAGCCAACATAAAGTTATATTCTGATTTTTTCATATTTATTTTAAGGAACAATTTGACTCCCTACCCAGACTCTGAATAGTAGTATATCCTCAGTTTCTGCTCTGCCACTTCTGAGAGCAGTGAGAGCACAGAGAGGTAAGAGACCCCACGCCTTACAAGAAGACCAGACACCAGACATAACATTATCAGCACCCAAGCTGTGAGCACACCCCCAGTTACCCCGTGTCAGTGTCCGGCTTCTCTGACAGATGAATTGGGAACATGTGACTATTCCACAAACAACAAGGACATTAACACTCATGCTGCAGGTGATTAATTTCCTATCTGCTCTGGCTGTCACCATCTCCTCTCTCCCATTGCTGCTGTGACCTTGGAGCCACACATCCCACCAGACGTCTGTCCCTGTATCAGACTCAGTCAGAGAAGACAACACACACACACACACACACACGCACACACACACGCACACGCACACACTAGTGGGTTAGACCTCTAGATTTCAGGATCTGTCTGTTGCAGAAGCTCGTATTTGCTAACCTGACGAGACACGGGCTAAAACCCATTTCACCCTGTCTTCCATCAGGGAGGTGTTAACCAGGAGGCAAGAGGCCCATTGCACTCAGGGCCACCATCTATGGGCCACTGCCCTCCAGGCACAGGGATCTGGTTCATAAGCAGCAGGTATGTGACAGGTAATGGAGTACAGGTGATAAGAATCAATAGTCGGGGACCAAAAGGCTGTTCAATGATGCAGCACGAAGGGATTAAAAGGAAAGAGGCAGGCAAGCCTGAGCAGTTACTCTCTGTGGCTGGGAACCTTTGTTTCTGTCTAATCCCTTTAAATGTGATTGCTGCCCCGGGGGCCTCCAGGTTCACAGACTCCTGCGTGACTTTGGAGATGGAGCACACTTGACACCTATGTAAACCGTACTGCATGCCAGAAGGCTACAATTGGTACTCCGGCATTCCAAGGGAGCGTTTCAGAAAGGAAAGGGTCCCCAAAGATGCAGGGCTGCATGTACCATACTTATTTTATTTAAATTTATTTATTTTTAATAGTTTCACCTGTACCAAAGAACATAATGCTTAGACATTTACGGTCCTTATATGATGATACCCCACAGGTCTATTTCCCATCTGATGCCACATGCAGCTGACACAGTAATACCATTGACTATATTCCCTGTGCTGTGCTCTACATCCCAAGACTGTGCACGCATGTATTTAAAAGAATGATTCCAATAATACTAAACTCCAGGATTCATGGAACAGAAATAGAAGCCTGGAAGATGGGACTACGTATTCCTTTCTCTCTTGGAGGATTCTTTTTTTTATAATATTGATTTTGTTAGTACAGAACCATTCAGAAGTATTGGCATCACTTAGAAAACAACGTTCTTTGCTGAAGCCTCAGTCTTGTTTTTGGAAATCCACAGGGGCTTTGTTGCGTCAGAGTTCAGAGTGAAAGGCATCGCATTATTGTTCCCCAAACCTTTGCAAATGTCCCCCGAAGCATAAAAGATGAAATGACAAGGTTCTGACTTCTCTGTTGTCTGAAAGCATAGACTAGAAAAGGGAGACATGGAGACTCTTTCATGAGGCCATCGGACCACTTTTAACCCACATGAAATGCCTCGAATGGGTATAATGTGCTCCTCAGATCTCAGAGCACTTCATCGTATTTCATTGAACTTGGCTTTTCCCTTTGGGCAAGAGAAGTTGACAGAAAGAAAACGCCTTGTGTGGCACGCTTTCTCAAGCCACTCCAGGATGAAAAAGGGAATTGGCAGGTCTTGGTGGCCTTGTGTTCTCAGCAGGGGCCACTCTCTGTGCATTCTTTTTAGGGGAATGCTCTGTATGCACGCAGACAGAGAGGACGGAAAGTGGGGTAGTTTTGAAATGAGAACGATGCCTTTTCCAAACCCACCCTTCCCGTCCAAAATGGTATCTGACATTTGTGGTTCACAGAAAGGTCATACACTGTCTCGCACAGACCTGTCTCTATGTTGGGAAACTGTGAGCTTCTGTGGGACTGTCGAAACGTGGAGACAGTTACCAGCAAGTGTTAGCAGCACTTCCATCCTGATGCCCTCGGGAATGCTAAGTGGTGGTCATAAAAATTACTATATTATCCATGCGTTCGCAAGACTGAGTGAGATGAGAGTTGTGAAGAGCATGACGTAGAGCACAGTGTAGCGTTAACAGGCAGCGCTGACAGTGGTGGTCACTGCCGGAGACGTCAGTTGCACCCCATAACCTGTTTGCACCTGCAACCACATCTATAGAATTTAATGTAGAAAATCTGAAAGTCAGTAGACTAGTGGTTTTTGCCCTTCCTTCTCCCTCCCCCCTTCCCTCTTTCCTTGTATTATTCAATTTATCCCATCAAGACTAGTTATACCTATGTATAGACCCTTTGGATAAAATAAAGATCAAGCCAAATACGAATATTGAGACATGGAATTTATATTTTAGAGATTAAATTTAGAGATCAATATTAAGCCAAAAATTTCCCAAATGATGACAGGCACTAAACGACTGAGTTGCATTCTCACGGCTAGGTCGTTAAGCGAATTGGTCGATAAGTGAGGAGCTTAAAGGTGGGCGTCCTGTGGTGTGTCGTGGCACTATAGAGTGTATATTTTTCAATAGCTATCATGTGACACCACACTTATAAACAAAATACGTAGTCTTGCATGATTGCAAACGCCTCATGTAGTGAATACTAACCAACTATAGGAACAAGAGAAAAGACTGAGAAAGGGGATTCCCAAGACTCACACAGACGAGAAAGGGGGTTCCCACACTGGAGACCTGGTCGTAACTCTGAGCAGTTGTTACACAGGCAGGTCATTAAGTGAGGAGCGGCTGTAATGCCAACTGTGGTATATGTATTAGCACAGATGGCATTGATAGCTATAAGCCGGGCAGCTATCCAAAAGGAGCAGACTCGTCCATGGATGGAGGTCTAAGGAGATTATTTTCTAAAGTCAGTGGTATGGGATGAATGCATGAGAGTAGGAAAAACAATTGTGTCTTTTCTTGTTTTTGTTCTCAAATTGCTCTCCAAGGAATGCTAAGGGTCTCCCTGAGTGTTTTCAGCACCACTAGACCATGTGAGGGAGAGGACACGTGCTGAGGCAGCACAAGCCGTGCACCTCCTCAAACATAAACCCGACAGTCTTCACGTGGCACTACCACGTGCTGACACAGATACGTGAATGTGCGAATACTGGAAGCGAGTCCTTGCCTTACACAGCCCCCTCCCCCATGCTTCTGATGTGCACTGATTCCAGTGAACTTGGTGCCATCGGAAGTAAAGACCACCTGTATGACCTCATATGTATGTTAGACAAAGGGCACATGGTTAAAAGGAAATAATTCTCAATTGCTGGTTCAGTTCTCATCTGGGAAATAATTTTCCAATGAATGAACCCTAATAAGAATGTGTAGCTTCGAAGAACTATCCTATTTTACTTACTTGCTGGGCTAAAGATCCCATTTTCCTTGACATTTTCTCATAAGAATCACCCGAAGTCCTCCATCCTCTGGTTACTCCTTTGCAGACATACTAGCTTGGCAACATCCCTCTGAATGCTTGGGACCAAAAGTGCATATCGGGTACAATTTGCAATAGGGTATTTATCTGTACTGCCCTGCCTTGATCAGGGTAGGTGCAAGTCCATGTGAGTCACTGTTGTCAGTGCAGCATCCTAGCACAGTACCTGAAATCCAACTGGTGCATAATAGTTGTTTTTCAATGATAAACACTCCAAATGTGGTGTGGTCCACATATGGGCACCAACCTTTATAACAATCACATGACCAAGTAGCTTTGCTGATAGCCACCGAGCACGGCGGACTGATTTTGTGTTTCTTGTCTATTTGTCATATTAGCCAGTGCTTCTTTATGAAAGTCCCGAGAGGCTGACGTGACACAGGTGAAGTTTGTTGTGGAGGGAGTATGAGAACAAAAGAACAAACAGCCAGACCTGGTGGGATCCCCCTAACGTGGAAAGGAAGCTGATAGGAACACGGTGACATCTCTCCCAATAGTCCTTCGTGCTTGGAGATTAGCATGAGCATAAAAATCTGAAATAATACTTCCCCATTATTCTGGAAGTGCTAAGGCATAATGCAGACATTTATGGGTTTACATTTTAAAGGTTCTGCATTGGAGTATGGATTTTAATGATATGAAATTTCATACAAAATTTCATTACCTTTTAATGTGATGGAAGTCACTGAAGAAAGAAATGTTACAGAAACAGCCTATATCATAATGACTTTCATATTCCTGTGAGATTGTCAACATGGACCACTGGGACTTCAATTGGTGTGGGGGACAGTGCTCTTGGGTGACAAATCTGGGTAAAGCTGTTTGGCACTTACATAATCGAGCTTAAAATAGTCACAGTCAAATTAGAAATGATACTTATGGGACTGTAGCCTAAAGAAATAATGAGAAGATAGTCAAAGATTTATATACGGATATTTTTTCATGTCATTTTTATAGTAATGAAAAAAGAGAACATTAAACTTAATTAATATGGAATGGGTGAAACAAAATCATAGCTAAATTTATATGATGGAAAACTAAGCAATGCTACTTCCCGAAAACTGTAGAACAGTATTTATAGTACTGTTTATACAGTACTGATTATATTTAAACAACAACAACAACAAAACAAAGAGAAGGTAAAATAAATTGATAATAATGGTCACCTACAGGAGGAAGGAAGAAAAAAATAAGGTAGAGGAGACAGCCTTGATTATTTTAGTTGTGGATTTAGGAACAGACAAAAGTCTTATATAATTATATCATGTGGAGAAAAGAATCTTTATCCTCTAAAGAAAAATGAAACAAAAGAAGCCACGTGTTAAGTTAGTGGTATAATGTTATAATACCAAGAAGAATTATTTTAAGAAACTTTGAATTCTAATAATTTCTATAAGCTGCATGGAATATATCTCAATGACAAAGATATGGTAAAAAAGTTATCTATCATAATATTTGTATAATTTTGATATTGTCATTTTTGAATTATTATCCACATATTTTGGGATAAAGCAAACATGTAGCTTTTTATATCATTAAAAAACATGACTTGAATTGTTAAAAGAAAAGAAATACAAAGATAAAGTGAAAGAAGTTAAGTTGAGAGCCCTGACATCCAACATTTGAAGTGAAATTATCAGAATGAATAATAAAGATCAGAGCAGAAAAATAAAATAGAGTCTAAAAAGACAATAGAAATGATCAAACATACTAAGAGCTAGTTTTTTGAAATGATAAATAAAATTGACAACCTTTAGCTAGACTAAGAACAAAAGAGAGATGACTCAAATAAATAAAATTAGAAATGAAAGGGGAAACATTACAATTGATAATACAGAAATACTCAGGATTGTAAGAAACTACTGTAAATAATTATACACCATCGCATTATTGGACAACTTAGAGGAAATGGAGACATTCTTAGGAACACACAACCTACCAAGACTAAAATCTGAAAAAGATAGAAAATCTGAACAGACCAATTACGAGTAAGGAGAAAGAATCAGTCATTGAAAACCTCTCAATAAAGAAAAGTTCAGGACCAGATGTCCTCACTGGTGAATTCCACTAGACATTTAAAGAATTAACACCAATCAATGCTCTCCAAACTCTTCCAAAGTTGAAGGGGAAGGAACACTCTTAAACTAATTTTGCAAGGCCAGCATTACCGTAATACCAAAGTCAGACAAGAACACTACAAGAAAAGAATTACGGGCCAATATCCCTGATGAATATAGATGAAAAAAATACTCACCAAAATACTAACTTAATTCAACAGTATATTAAAAGGATTGTACACTGTGATCAAGTAGAATTTATTCCAGCAATGTAAGGATGTTTGAACATCTGCAAATGAGTCAATGTGATGCACCACATTAACAAAATGAAGGATAAAAATCATATGATCATTTTAATGATGCAGAAAAATCATCTAACAAAGCTTAACACCCTTTCATAGTGTTGAAATCTCCACAACTGGGTACAGAAGAACATAACTTAATAAAGGCCACACAGGACAAGCCCACAAGCCCACAGCAAACATCAAACCCACTAGTGTAAAACTGAAAGCTTTTCCTCTAAGATCAAGGACAAAACAAGCATGCCCAAACTCATGATTTTTATTCCATACAGTACTAGGCAGAGCAAGTCAGAAACATTGGGTATCCACATGCAAAAGACTCAAATGGGACCTGTACCTTACACTACACACAAAATCAACTCAAGACTTGAACATAAAACCTGAAACGACTCCTAGAACACACGTGGGATAGGCTTCTTGGCACTGGTCTTGGATTTTGGATTCAAAACTAAAAGCAAAGGTAACCAAAGCAAAGATAAACAAGTGGAACCACATCAAACTCAAAAGCTTCTGTACAGCAACGGAAACCATCCACAAAGCAAAAAGGAAACCTATGGAGGGGGAGAAAATATTTGCAAAGCATGTATCAGATAAGGGGTTAATAACCAAAATACACATACAACTTAGTAGGAAAAAAAAATGAAACAAAACAAAACAAACAAAAAACCCAATTAAAAAAATGGACAAAGTGCCTGAATAGATATTTTTCTGAAGAAAAGCATGCAAATAGCCAACAGGTACCTGAGAAGATGCTCAATGTTACTAAATGTCAATGAAATGCAAAACAAAACCCCAATAAGATGCCAGTTTAATATGTCTACTGTGAAAAAGACAAGAGATAACAAATGCTGGTGAAGATGTGGAGAGAAGAGGGCCCCTGTACACCACTGGTGGGAATGTTACATGGTGCAGCCTCAAGAAATTAAAACTAAAAGGACCTTACGATTCAGCAATCCCTATTCTGAGTATATTTCCAAAGGAAACAAAATTACTATCTTGGAGAGATATCTATTTTCCTATATTCATTGCAGCATTATTTACAGTAGGCCAAGATACGACAGCAACCTAAGTGCCCACGGGCTGATGAATGCACAGAGAAGATGTGGCACACAAATGCAATAGACTGTTATTCATCCTTAAACCAGAAGGTCACCCCTGCCACTTGTGACAATGTGGATGAACTTGGAGGGCATTGTGCTAAGTGAGATAAGCAAGACAGAGAAGAGCAAACACTGCATGGTACCACTCATGTGTCATCTTAAAAAGATTTAGTCAGAAACAGAGAGTGGAATGGTGGTGTCAGGGTTTGGGGTTTGGGAGAGATATGGCGAGGTTGGTGAAAGAGTACAAACATCCCATTTCAAGATGACTAACCTCTGAGGATCTTAGGCATATGGTGGTGACTGTAGTTGATGATGATATACGGATCATGTATTCTATAATTGAAATTTGCTAGGAGAGTAGGTCTTAAGCAATCTCATCCCCTAAAAGCAAGTAACTGAGGTAACGGATTTGTTGATTAATTTGACTGATGAGATCCTTTTATAATGTCTGCAGTTATCAAATTATCACCTTGTGCATTTAACAGTATTGCAAGTTTTGTTCAATTGTATCTCACTCAAACCGGGGCAAAAAGGGAAAATGTTATGCCCGAGTGTGGTTTCTGTGGCACTTACCTTGCTTGGTGCATTCCTTGGTCAGTGGTTCAGGGTTTCAGTGTCTGACATGAATTTGGGGGAACTTCTTGGTCATTATTCTTTCAGAATGTCTTTGGTTCCTTTTTGTCTCCTGCTGTCCCATTCTGTTCTTATTACACCTCTTATAGCTTTGCCACAGTCCTTGGATGTTTTGTTGAGTTGTTGCTGTTGTTCTCTTCACCACTAATTTTCAAAGGTTCTATTGATATGTCCCATGTTTCGGAGAGTCTTTCCTCGGCTGTGTCCAGTCAGTCTACTAATGAGCCGTTGAAGGCAGTCTTCATTTCTGTTGCAGTGTCCTTTTGAACGCTCATATTTATTTCTGGTTCTTTCTTAGACTTTCCCGCTCTCTGCTCACATTGCCCACCTGCTCTTGCATGGTGCCTACTTCATGCATTAGAACCCTCTGCACAGTTATCATAGTTGTTTTAAATTCTCTGTCTGATAATTCCAGCAGCCCCCCTGGCATGTTTGTTTCTGATGTCCGCTTTCTCTCTTCAAACTGTGGTGGATTTTTTTCTTTTTCCCCTTTTGGTATGTTTTGTAATTTTTTCTTGAGAGCCAGACATGAAGTACTGGATGGAAGGAACTGCTGTATCTTGGTGTTAGTAACGCAGGGCGAGGTGGGGAAGCATTCTGGAATCAATGAGCCCCATGACTTTGACAAGTTCCTTGGCCTTGCACCACCTCCCCCAGGTAGGACAGGATGGCCTGGAGGGCCTGAGTGGGCTGCACTCGGTGTTTCCTCCCCCCCAGGTCAGGTAAGTGCTGGTAATACTAGTTGGTCTCTGGTAACTAGTTTCCACTGAGGGGGAAGAACAGAGCTTCCGGATGGTTCATTTTCACCTCCTCCTGCCAGAAGCAAAAGGAGACTTTTCTCTGGTGTTTATTATGGGGGTACTTTGAGATGTACCTCCAAGGTCATGCCCCTGGAGGGACATCTCAAAATAAGCTGCAGGGGTCCTCTGATGCCGGGGTCCTCCGGAGCCTCAGGCTCAGAGAGCTGTGCGCACAGAGCCTCCAAGAGTGTCAGTCACAGGTGAGGGTTTCCGGTCTGGCACTGGTTCCCCCAATTTCTTCCACTAGGAGAACCGTGACTGCCTGGGTCCCCTTCTGTCTCTCCAATCTTGGGAACAAAAGTTGGCCCTGTGTCCTCCCCTCCCTTATGGACCTGAGAAGCACTATTGATTTTCCAGGCTGCCCTGAGTTTTGTTTGTGAAGGTAATGGTGGCTTCATCCCAGCTCCTCGCACGTGGAAACGGAAACAGGAAATGAACCATTGCCATGATACCACAGACACCATACTTCTCCCAAACCAAGTTCTCCTGAGACACAGGCTGACACCGTGGGTAAGAAAGCCCCCTACCTGGACTTCATTCCTGAGACATTAACCTGGGGTTCCTAATGACGGCAGCTAAATCATGAGTTAGAGTCATCCGGAGACACTCTTGCCTTTCCTTGAGTGTCAATTATGAATGATAACCTTAGAAGCCACATTCTTAAGAGTGTCTTCCTCTCTTCGACTATTGCAGAGCGATGACAACTGGATGCAAGCATACTGCATTTTTTCTGTTTGTATTTTGCAAATTGTACATATGCCTTATCCCTTAGAGATGTTCCTCCCCTCTATTTAATTGACATCTCAGATAGGACTAAGGATTTGGGGGTTTCAACCCATTTTATCTGTGCCTCTCTGCTGAGAATGTCACCGCCTCACACCTTAACCCAGCCTCCGCCAAGTGCTGCTATAATTACACTGTAAGGAGCTAATTAAGAAGTGCTTAATGCACTGTACTTGAGACCGCCTTCTATCCAGGAAATTAGTTCGACTGCTTATTAGGAGCGATGATGAAGCAGTTCATAACCCAAATCCACTCCAAATGATGTGCTGAGCAGGTGCCTTCATGGAGCCAGAACAAACACACGTGGGAATTGCCTCCTCCTCCCTCCGGTCTCACGTTATTGTGACTGTGCTGCGTGAGGCAGAGATAAGACCCCGGGTGTCTGCATCTCTGAGATTGTCGCTCTCTGTGTCTCGCGTGGGCAGAATAACACTCATTTTTGCTGGGAGCCCTGCTGCCATCCTCACAGCTGGGTCTTTGTGTCTTTTTCAAATAAATAAAATTAAAGGTGCTCAGCATGGCACGGTTCGGCAGCCTATCTCCAAGTTGCACACAAATTAAAGATGCATCTCACTTTTATTTTTAAAGTTCTTTGCCAATCTGCAATGAACAAAAATAAAGAAAGAAAGAAAAAGAAAAAGAAAAAAGGCAATGTGGTCCATCTACCTGCCGGCTTTCCTTCTGAACATAGAGCAGTCGGTTGTAAACTGTGTCATCGAGTAAGTGGATGGCAAAGAACTCTTTTTCTTGAAAGATCATGGAAAACAAACTGGAGAAAAAGGTAGCTTTTGTTTTTATTTAGCACATTTCTCAGGCATCTACAAAGTTGGGGGCCATTGATTAACTTATTGAAACTTTTGTGAGGGGTAGATTGGGGGTCTCAAGGAAACAACAAATTGATGTCGAGACACCCAGGACATCTTGGTTTTTGTCATCACAGCATTCGTTTTGGTAAGAGAATGACACTTTGTAAAACACCAACAACTTCGTTGCATAGGATTCTGCAAAACCTGTGGGGACATTGGATCCAAACCTACTTTCCTGAATTTTTCTCCCAGGATTTTGAGCCTCAAGTGCAGTCATCTGTAATAGAGAAGAAGGCTGGAGCTCAATCATCCTTATAATGAAGAGACTTTCTTATTGTGGATGGAATTATTTCTCACTCAAAAATATATGCAAGTCCTAAATCCCTAGTGGCTGTGAATAGTTGACAGTCGTCTCCTTGGAGATGCAATCAAGTCCAGATGAGGTCACTCTGAATCAGAGGGGGACCTCATCTGGCATACAATGGACACAGGCACCTCGGTGACACAGCCGGGCGAAGATGGGGGCAGAGACCAGCATTACGTGACCAAGAACCCTGGCATGTGTGGGGCCCCCAGAAACTGAAAAAGGCAATGCAGATCTTCCCCTTTGCAGGGAGGACGGCTCTGTCTTCACCTTGACTTGGACTTGCATCTGGACTGCAGAACTGGGAGGACATAAACGTCTGTCACTTTAAGTCACTCAGTCGGTGGTCATTTGTTAACCACAGCTCGAGGGAACTAACACACGTTCCTTCGGTCTCTTCTGCTTCCATCTACAGAGATGCCCTGGTTTCTATTTCCTTCCCAAGTCAGTCATCAGTTTCCCCTTCCGTGTCTGCGTTGCTCCGTCCTCTTTCGTAAAGGCCCCCTAAACTTCAGTTAGCTGAATGTCTGATGCCTGCATCAAACTGTTCCATGTCACCAGAAGACATCTCTTGCTGTCATTCTAGATATACTTTGCTACTGGTGGCTGGTCAGGCCAAATGTGAAGAAAGATGATCCACACCTGGGTGTCGTGCAAAGGGAGGGTGGTGTGGACACTTCCGGTGATATCAGGTTAGAATGTCATTTCACAGGTCCACTCAGGACCGCGGGATTCTCTGTGCTTAGGAGTGGGCCATTGTTTGACTTAATAAACACCATAAACTAAAGTCCCAGATTCCATAGAATTATGGAGTTTACCTGTAGATTTCTGTCTGGCAGGGAGGCAAATCACGGTTTTCTGGTAGAAATAGAAGTCAATGGTTACGGCCTCATCGCCCTGGAGGACAGTGACCAGCTCTATATCTGACCTAGGTCTTCTCCCACTGTCTTTGCCCCATGCCAATGCAACCCCTTTTTCTAGAAATTCCCCTTTGCGCCGGCTTTGCTTCCTGCCGATTACCTCATGAGCGAGGAGAACGCTTCCTGTCGATCTGTACGGGAATCTTATTTTCACCTCTTACTCAATTAGACTTTGACACACATGGATAAGAGTATTTGAGAATACTGGTAGTTTCAGATGAGCCAAATGGCTACTTGTGAACACTAGGCAGAAGTTAGGATATCAGCATTAAATGGAGTATATGAAAGGACTTAAGAAATATGTGTGTGTGTGTGTGTGTGTGTGTGTGTGTGTGTGTGTAATATATGTGTATGTATGTATTTCTAAAAAGCCTATTCACTCAGAAAGCATTGAGTTAGAGACCACTAAGTGTCTCTTTAGTCTAAGACAACTTTTCATTCAGGATCCGGTCATTAAGGTTATGTCAAGTACCTTCATGTCCACACTGTTTCACCCAGTTCTTTGGGCACTACTAAACCTGAACACTGAAACACGACAACAGAAGTAAACCCTAGCATCAGTGAAAGCAGCTGAAAACCAGCTGTGAGTTACATGAACCTGATAAGAAAATTAGGTAATTTTCCACAGCGAGAGCACACTTTTGTTTGTGCTGTATCTATTGCAACATCAATGTAAAAATAGAAGTGACAAAGAATGGGCCAACCAAATCCCATCACACACACAGTACGGGTCTAATATGGCATTGTGAAAAGGATGGGACATTTGCTGATGGAAGGGGCATGTGGGTGTATGTGTGGGTGTGGGTGTGTGGGCGCCACAGTGGCAAAAGTTAGGTAAGAATAATGGATAGTAAAGGAACTAAAGATACAACCATTTTCTTACCATTATGATACAGCCAGCTTTAGAAGTGTTTAAAAATGAAAGGTTTTAATCCTTTAGCCTTATGAGACCATGTATTATCATCACTCCCACTTACAGATGAAGGTCGGAGAGGGCCGTTGTTGTTCCCAGGGTCACACGGCAGCTCACACAGAGTCCAGAGTCAAATTCATTTCTAACTCCCATGCTCCTGTGTTTGTTTTTTTAATAAAGTGTGTTGCCTTTCAAAATAAGATTGAGCTTTTCTGAGGCTATCCAGGAGTCTGGTTGATCCTACAGGTCATCAGTAGAAATTGAGCTTTCTGGGGTTGGATCTGGTTTGACAGAAATGCATAGAACCATTAGTTCCCATATCATATTGCCCTTAAAATACCACATGACCTTGGCAATACCATTTTTTTTCTTTTTTAGGCCTCAGTTTCCAAGTCTATAAAATAAGATTATCAGGCCAGAACTTGTAAACTTATAACTGTGCTCCATAGTATTGGTTTTGCTATAAGGTAGTTCATTATTCTCTCTAGCAAGAAAAATTTATTGAGGCATATAATGTAAATAAACCTGAGATGCTATCATTTGAAACATGAAAATTATTTCTTGTGCCATTTAGAAAGAATAAGAAGTTACCACTTAAACTGATACAATGCTTTATTATCAATTAGTATTTGATTTCATATATATATTAGAAAAAAAATTTGACTTGTTTATAAATAGATATTTTTTAGCATATATCACAAGAAGAAAAATGTTTTAAAAAGAATTATTTAAGGTAATCTTGAACTTTTTTCCCATTCTGTTTTCAATATTTTCAGATAAATTTCAAACTCAAGTTTTATGTTTTTTTACATTCAACTGCTAATCCATGTTTACTAGACTTCATAAATAATGGTAATAAAGTGTTTATTAAAGCAAATGGCAGACTGAATCAAAATTTGAGGTTTTCTTCAAAGCCAATGACATGTTTTATTTTAATTTGATGTGGTAATATACATATGAATGTATGTGTTACTTGCCTCTGTGTGTGTGTGTGTGTGTGTGTGTGTGTGTGTGTGTCTATTTACATAATTAAATATCTGAATTTGGGTACATGTTCTATAGCAGGGGTGTCCAACCTTGTGGCTTCCCTGGGCCACATTGGAAGTAGAAGAATTGTCTTGGGCCACACATACAATACACTCACACTAACAATAACTGATGAGCTAAAAAAGGTCTGTGCATAATGTTCACAATGTTTTAAGAAAGTTTATGAACTTGGGTTAGGCCACGTACAAAGCCGTACTGGGCCGTGGGTGGGACGTGTCTGTTCTATAGCATTTCTAAGTGAGGCACACCTGGGAGGGGACACTGGGGTATCTCTCACCTTGATAGTCCCTTCAACATCTACTATATTGTCTTTCACAGAATAGGAACTCAGAAAATATGTATTGACACCAAGCAGACCTAAAATATTTTACTCAGATTTTACAATTTTCAAATTATTTGGCTTCATATGTAATAAAGAAGCCCACTAACTAGAGTAAATTTTCTTGATATATTGGAAATATATTCCTAAATGTTTATCATTGATTAGCAATAGAAAACCAGTCCAGATAGTGAATTGCAAGACATTCACTGAAGGCAAATTTTTCCTTAGAAAAGTTCATATAAAATTACAGTATTCCATGGCGTTCAGCAGTGTCATTTGCTATTTTCGCCTAATTAAATGCTGATTAGAAAGTAAATATCTGGTTGGCTTATTTCCCCTGATCAGTTGGGTAACTAAAGGTAACAAAATTGGTATGTTTTGTTTTTCATAAAACACAGTGTATTTGCTTTGTTATCAGTATTTCAAAATTGGATTTTTACTGCCATTTTATGTACATTAAAAATTAAAGTTTCAAAAACTAATGATCACTTTGCATTCTATTTAATGGAAATGTCAGGTAGGACATCTCACTTTGACTGCATACTGAGCTAGATTCCAAATTTCTAACTGCCCAGTCAACCAGCTGGTCTTTGCAAATACTCACAAGCAATTTTGAGTTAAATTTGAAATAATTTACTTAAACACGCCATAGAAATAACTTCGTATGTTCTAGAACAAGCTCTTCCAAACAGTAATACTTCAACCTATGAAGGACCTTGTTTCTCTAAGCTACTGGTTTATAACCAGGAAACCAGGGTTAACCTTTTGGCTGATGTGCCTGCTGACCTGAGCCCTTCCAGTTCTGGGAATGTTCACAACCATTATCCATCTGGATCACACACATGCACACATGCACACCCATGCACACATGCGCACACACATGCCCGCATGCACACACACATGCAAACACACGCACATGCGCACATGCATGTGCACACGTGTACATACATGCACACACATGTACACATACACACATGCATGTGCACAGAGTATTTTAAAAGTATAGTAAAACATAAGAATTCCATGGTCTGAATAATATAACGTGGTGGGTAAGACTACAGACACTTTGGAGCAAATTACTGTGTTCAAATCCTATCTCAAACTTTTATGAGCATAGGGTCCTTGGGAAGTGACTGAACCTCTGTGTTCCTCAGTTTCCACATCTGTAACATGGGCTGATTAATACTACCTAATACTCAGTAACTGAGGGAACACTAATTTAATACTTGTAAAGGATTTGGAATTCACTGGCCGCATAGTAAATGACATAAAAAAATCTATTAAATTAAAAAATATATAAAAATGTATTTGTTCTCGTGAATAGTCATGTCACCTGCTGGAGGATGTTATTAACCTCTGGCTGAAAATGAGATGGAATGGCCACCTATTTTTGATACTTAATCTCTTCCCTTGCCTCACCTTAGATAAACTGTTTTGCTTTTTGTTATTAAGCTCTCAAAAACTGTATTACAATGCATAACTATAAATAAAATACCCAAATATCTGGCTAACTCAATGAAACATAAATCTAGCCCCAACCCTACACTGGTACCCCCTTCCCAAATGACCAGGCTCTTTTGCTCACTGGAATAAGTAAAATTGGGTGTATTTCACCAAACAGGGCTAGAAATTTTTCAATAAAGTCAAAGCTATAGTAAGGTCCTGGCTCAAGTGTTTCAACTGAGAAGTTTTTGTGTGAGACCACAGGAATAAAAATACTTACCAAGTCCTAAGACATATGATCACCAATCCAATCCCAATCCACCATCTTTACTTGTTAATTCCCATTCAACATGAACAAGGACCACTGTCTTTGGCTCTGAGGCATGGAGAAAATTCACGGCAGACTTTTCCACATTTCAAACACAATAGGCTCCAAATAAACCAAGTCCTTCTGTCTGTCCATTGGTTTGTGCATTAGCATTGCAGAATTGAAACAGCTCTCACATTCACTAGGTAACCCAACACTTATTTCCTTTCACAAGCAGTATTGGTTTCACACAAACACAATTTTCATCTGTCTCTGTTCTTCTTTGTTATCTTACATTAAACATGCATGGGATTCTCTTCAGAGTTGTGCATGATGTTAGAACATAAAGATGAGTTATTATTTACTAGGTTGGGCTACTGGGTATCATCTCATCAGCTCCATTAGAGTCCAACCTACTTACAGTTATGGACAAAATGCAAACAGATTTTATTGAGCAGCTCACCTTGCAGGAGGTCAGCTGACTCTTTTTACTATCGATCTGTTTTCATACTAAGTTACAGATGAACTTGTATTGTCTGTGTTTCCCACATTGCAACTGCAGGAATATTAGTTTTGAGAGTGTTTTGAGAGAAAAGTGTTTGCAGTAAGATTTGAGAAACTGTGAATTAAATAAAAGAAACAGATTTCTTTGCCACAGGACCTCTCATAACCATGTTAAATGCCGTCTTTAAGAGAGAGAGACACAGGAGGCTGTGTCTTCCTGATATTTTTACCACTTTTTAAAAAATGGATTATTTCTTAGAACTGGTATTCTGCCATATAACATTTAGGAATGGCTTCTTGGGATACTTCCTGTTTCTGAAAACTGAGGCTGAAGGAAGCACTTGTCATGATCTCTCAAACCTTGCTCATGTTTGTGGGAAGTGAAGGGTTAAGTAAAACATGCATCTGCCACTTAGATCCCTCCTCTCCCAGGAAATTGTAAGGACAGCTGTGAAACTTACTATTTCTGTCACCAGTGTAGAAATCAAGAGTACTGAGCATGCTTATTAAGAAAAGGTATCAGCAAGGTCAGTTAGGACTGCCACCAGCTCTCATGAACCTCCCAATGCTGCCCCAGCCTATCGGCCAGCCGTGGCCAGGGACCTTCTCAGTGACAGTGAAAAACAGAATGAAACAAGTGAGGAGACAAGAGAACCCTTGTGCACTGCTGGTGGGACTGCAAATTCATCCACCCACTATGGAAAACAGCATGAAGTTTCCTCAAAAAATTAAAATGGAATGACCCTATGATCCCGCAATTCCACTCCTGGGTATTTATCTAAAAAAAATCCAAAACACAAATTTGAAAAAAATATATGCACATCTATGTTTATTGCAGCAGTATTCACAATAGATAAGAAATAAAAACAATCTAAATTCCCATCAAAGATGGGGCAAGATGGCGACTGGAGAGGAGGTCTTTAAAGCCTCTCCCAGAAAACACAATTGAATGGCTGCCCAGAAGCCAAGAAAGAAGACCCTGAGTGACAAAACAGCAGCTGAGAAATCCATGAATTGCAAGTAAACACCTGAAGGTTGGAGAGAAGTGGGTAAGTGGGAGAGAGGAAAGGGAGCAGAGACAGACTGCTGACTATCTGGGAGCAACACAGTGCATGGGAGGGGGGAGGTCAAGAAAGGCGACAAGAGGAAAAGCCCTCGGGGAGCTGGGCTTTGGAGCGGCGTGCTGGGGATGGAGTTTGGGAGCCAGCCTCTGGAACTTTTTCAGTGGTAGGAGGGCTGAGCAAGGAATCTGAACTGCAGAGATGACACCTCAGCTCCAGGCCCCCTGGAGACCCACAGCGCATGCGCACAGCTCCTACATAGGGCTGCAGTTCCTGTTCCCAGCCCACTGCAAAGGCGACCCGGCTGTCTCAGGTCAGGCCCACAGCTTTGGACTTATGGTGCGTGCACTTGCTCACGTGCCCCTGGGTTCTAAAAGCAGTGTAAGCCCGCAGACGGCTAGATGCTGAAACAGGGCCAGGAAGAAAGGCAGATTTGATAGCATTTGCCAAAGCCAGCAGAAACAGCCTCGACCTGCATCACCCAGCTTCCCTAGCATAGGGCAGAAGGCGGAGCTGCCCTCAGAGTGCCTTTTGTTGGCCTCTCCCTGGGATATATGCACATCACCTCCAAACGCAGCAGGAGATCACAAATAAGAAATAAACAACCCCCCTCTCTCCCAAAACTTCACCCGCAGTGCCACCTAGTGTCTGCCCTATAGCAAGACACCACAAAAGTAATAATCTTGGCACTGAACATAAAGCCCTCATGTCAAAGAGGAAGAACTCAGAACAGGATGAATTCCTTAAAAACTAAAACTCTTTAGAAAGAACATGAAATTTAGCCAGAAAACAGCTTCTTAGACTTAGAAGTTTCTGAACTAAGTGACAGAGAATTTAAAGTAGCCATTCTAAAGGCTCTGAGAGAAATGAAATCATACTGGCAGAGCACCATGGCTGAGATGAACAACATAAAAAAGGAACTTCATGAACAAAAAGAACAATTTAACAAAGAAATTCAAAACATAAGGAAGATCGAGATGGAAATGCAAGACATAAATAATACAATAAAAGAAGTGAGAAATGAAATAACTGCCATAGGAAACAGGGCCAACCAGATAGAGGAAAGAATTAGTGATATTGAAGATCAGAACATGGAAACAACTCAGAAAGAGGAAGAAATGTAATATAGAATCAAAAGGATTGAAAGTACTCTGCAAGAACTTTCTGACTCCATGAGACAAAACAACATCAGGATAATAGGAATAGAAGAAGGGGCAGAGCAATCTACACAGAGCATACTCAAACAAATCGTTGATGAGAACTTTCCAAACCTATGGAAAGATCTGGGACCCCAAGTTCAAGAAGAAAACAGTTCCCCTACATACCTGGACCCTAACAGATCTTCTCCAAGACACATGGTATTAAAGATGTCCAAAACTAAAGAGAAAGAGACAATTCTCAAGGCAGCCAGGGAAAAAAGAACTATAACCATTAGAGAAAAACCCATTAGGCTGGCATCAGATTTCTCAGCAAAAACTCTGCAAGCCAGGAGAGAGTGAAATCCAATATTCAAAAATTTAAAAGAGAGATACAGTCAAGAATAAATTATCCAGCAAAATTATCTTTCAGATATGAAGGTGGAATAAAGACCTTCTCAGACACACAGAAGCTGAGGGAATTTACCAGCACAAGGCCAGCACTTCAAGAATTACTGACGGAAGCTCTTCTACCAGAAACAAAACATCAGGAAAAATGGAACAAAGTTGGGGCAACAAGAAAGAAACAAAAATAAAACAAAAACAAACAAAGAAAATCCTCAGGAAATCCTCACATATTGATCATTACTCTAAATGTTAATGAACTGAACTCATCAAATAACAAGACACAGAGTAACAGACTCGAATAAAAAACAGAATCCATCCATGTGCTGTCTCCAAGAAACACACCTCAGCTGTAAGGACAAGCACAGACTCAGAGTGAAAGGATGGGAAACAATACTCCAAGCAAATGGTAACCAGAGAAAAGCAGGAGTTGCCATACTGATATCTGATGAAATAAATTTCAGGTTAAAAAAGTAAAAGACAAAGATGGACCTTACATAATGATAAAAGGCACAATACAACAAGAAGAAGATTTGACATTAATTAATATATATGCTCCCAACCAGGATGCACCAAAATATACAAAGAAACTACTAACAGATTTGAAAGGAGAAACTGATGAACACACAATCATTGTGGGGGACTTAAAAACCCCGCTAATAGCCATAGACAGATTATCCAAACAGCAAATAAATAAGGAAACATCAGCTCTAAATGACACATTACAGCAATTGGACATAATTGACATTTACAGGACACTTCATCCAGCAAAAAAGGGACTATTCCTTCTATTCTAGTGCACTTGGAACCTTATCAAGGATAGAACACATGCTGGAACACAAAAGTAGCCTCAGCAAATTCAAGAAGATCGAAATCAGACCAAGTGTATTCTCAGACCACAAAGCTTTGAAATTGGAGATCAACTGTCAAAGGAAAGCAGGAAAAAACCACATATACATGGAGATTAACCAACAACTTATTTAAAAAGGACTGGATAAAAGAACAAATAAAAGATGAGATTAAAAAATATAGAGAAACTAATGACAATGAAAATACAACATATCAGAATTATTGGGACACAGCGAAAGCAGTAATAAGAGGAAAATTTATATCATTACAGACCAGAAAAATCACAAGTAAACATCTTAGCATCCCATCTTAAAGAACTCGAAAAAGAAGAGCAGACAAAACCCAAAGTCAGCAGAAGGAAAGAAATAATAAAAATTAAAGCAGAGCTAAACCAATTAGAGAACAGAAGGACAATAGAAAAAATTAATGTTACAAAGAGCTGGTTTTTTTGAGAAAGTCAACAAAATTGACAAACCACTGGCTAGACTAATCAAAGGACAAAAGGAAAGGACACAAATACCCAAAATTAGAAATGAAAGGGGAGAAATTAGCACTGACATCACAGAAATACAAAGGATTATAAGACAATATTATGAAGGACTTACTTGATGTCCCTAAATATAACAATCTAGAAGAAATGGACAAGTTTCTAGAAACTTATAGCCTACCTAGACTGAACCAAGAAAAACTGGATAATCTAAATAGACCAATCAATAGCAAAGAGATTGAAATGACTATCCATAATCTCCCTAAAGGCAAAAGCCCTGGACCAGATGGTCTAACCAACGAGTTCTACCAAGCATTCAAAGAAGAATTAATGCCTATCTTCCTCAGACTCTTCCAAAAAATTGAAGAGGAAGCAATACTTCCTCTATGAGGCCAACATTACCCTAATACCAAAACCTGGCAAAGACAACACAAAAAAAGAAAACTATAGACAAATATCACTGATGAACACAGATGCAAAAACCTTAACAAAATATTAGCAAATAGAATACAACAATGCATTAAAAAGATCATACATCGTGATCAAGTGGGATTCATCCCGGAGCACAAGGATGGTTTGACACATGAAAATCAATCAATGTGATACACCACATAAACAAAATCAAAGATTAAGACCATATTGTCATTTCAATTGATGCAGAAAAAGCTTTCGACAAGATACAACATCCATTTATGATCAAAACACTAAATAAAATAGGTATAGAAGGAAAGTATCTCAACATAATAAAGGCCATATATGAGAGACCCTCGGCTAACATCATACTGAATGGGGAAAAGCTGAAGCCTATTCCCCTAAAATCAGGAACAAGACAGGGATGTCTTCTGTCACCACTGCTATTTAATATAGTACTGGAAGTTCTAGCCACGGTAATCAGGCAAGAGAAAGGAACAAAATGTATCCAAATTGGGAAAGAAGAGGTCAAATTGTCACTATTTGTGGATGACATGATCCTTTATATAAAAATTTTCCAAATATTCCACCAGGAAACTATTAGAAAAAATTAACGAATATAGTAAAGTCGCAGGATATAAAATCAATGTACAAAAATCAACAGCATTCCTATATACACACAATGAATCCTCAGAAAAAGAAATGAGGGAGTCAATTCCCTTTGCTATCACCACAAAAAGAATGAAATACCTGGGAATTAACTTAACAAAGAACTTGACAGACTTATACAGGGAAAACTTTAAGACACTTTTGAAAGAAATTGGAACAGACTTTAAGAGGTGGAAAAATATACCCTGTTCATGGATAGGAAGACTTAATATTGTTAAAATGGCCATTCTGCCCAAAGCAATCTACAGATTTAATGCAATACCCATCAAAATCCCACAATCATACTTTCGTGAAATAGATAAAAGAATTATTAGATTTATATGGAACCATAAAAGACCTCGAATTGCCAAAGCAATACTACATAAAAAGAATTAGGCTGGTGGCATTACATTCCCTGACTTCAATTTATATTACAAAGCATCAATAGTCAAAACAGCTTGGTACCAGCAAAAAAACAGAAATACAGATCAATGGAACAGAACTGAAAACCCGGAAATAAACCCACAAATTTATGGACAAATAATTTTCAATAAAGGAGCAAAAAACATACAATGGGGAAAAGACAGCCTCTTTAGTAGGTGGTGCTGGGAAAACTGGAAAAACATATGTAAAAGAATGAACCTGAGCTGCAAACTCTCTCCATATACAAAAATTAACTCAAGATGGATTAAAGACCTTCATATCAGACCTGCAACAATACACTGTATAGAAGAAAACATCGGTACTAAACTTATAGACCTAGGACTCAAGGAAGACTTCATGAACCTGACCTCAAAGGCAAGGGAAGTAAAAGCAAAAATAAATGAATGGGACTATATCAAACTAGAAAGCTTCTGCACAGCAAAAGAAGCCATCAACAAGGCAAAAAGACAGCCAACTGAATGGGAGAAAAATATTTGCAAATAACATATCAGATAAGGGTCTAATATCTAAAATATATGAAGAACTAATAAGACTTAACAACAAAAAACAAACAATCCAATTAAGAAGTGGGCAGAAGAACTAAACAGACACTTCTCCCATGAAGAAACACAAATGACCAGCAGGCGTGTGAAAAAATGGTCATCCTTATTAGCTATCAGGGGAATGCAAATCAAAACCACAATGAGGTACCACCTCACACCTGTTAGAATGGCTGTTATCAACAAGACAAGGAATAACAAGTGCTGGAGAGGATGTGGAGAAAAAGGAACTCTGGTACACTGCTGGTGGGAGTGCAAACTGGTACAACCACTGTGGAAGGCAGTGTGGAGTTTCCTTAGAAAATTGGGAATGGAGCTACCATTTGACCCAGGAATCCCCCTTCTGGGGATCTACCCAAAAGGCTTGAAAACCTTTGTCCACAAAGACTTATGTACCCCAATGTTCATCGCAGCGCTGTTCATAGTGGCCAAAACATGGAAACAACCAAAGTGCCCTGTGTCAGATGACTGGATAAAGAAGCTGTGGTACATATACACAATGGAATATTATTCAACTATAAGAAAAGATGAAATATTGCCATTTGCAACAAAATGGATGGACCTGGGGATCATCATGCGTAGTGAAATAAGCCAGACAGGAGAGAAGACAAGATGGCAACTGGAGAGGAGGTTCCTAAAGCCTCTCCCAGAAAACACAATTGAATGGCCATCCAGGAGCCAAGAAAAAGGACCCTGAGTGACAAACCGGCTGTTGAGAAATCCACAAATCGCAAGTAAACACCTGAAGGCTGGCGAGAAGGGGGCGAGTCGGGGAGAGGGAAGGGAGCAGAGACGGACCACGCGGGACGCGATCCGGGCTGACTATTTGGAGCTGCGCAGTTTGGGGGAGGGGAGAGAGACTGGGAGCTGGGGACAGAAGGAGTTTTGGAGCCAGCCTCTGGAACTCTTGAGTGGTAGAAGGGCTGAGCGAGGACTCTGAACTGCAAAGATAACACCCCAGCTCTAAGCCCCCTGGAGACCTACACAGGGCTGCAGTTCCTGTTCCCAGCCTGCTGCAAAGGCGACCCTGCTATCTCAGGCCAGGCCCACAGCTTTGGACTTATGGAGCGGGCACTTCCTCGTGCACCCCAGAGTTCCAAAAGCAG
>PVJL010009150.1:0-59763 GCA_004026885.1 Lyroderma lyra | reverse complement strand
CTTCCCCCCCCTCCTCTCCCACCCCCTCCCCTTTCTCCCCTCCCTAACCCACTCGTCCCCAAATAAACATTAAACTATTGATTGTGTCCATGGGTTATTTGTTTGTTCATTTATTTTTTCTTTGTTGCTTTCAGTTTTATATTCCGCATATGAGTGAAGTCATACAGTTCTTCGTTTTTTTCTGTCTGGCTTATCTCACTAAGCATGATGATCTCCAGGTCCATCCATTTTGTCGCAAATGGCAATATTTCATCTTTTCTTACAGCTGAGTAATATTCCATTGTGTATATGTACCACAGCTTCTTTATCCAGTCATCTGTCGCAGGGACCTTTGGTTGTTTCCAGGTTTTGGCCACTGTGAACAGCGCTGCGATGAACATTGGGGTATGTAAGTCTTTGCGGACTAAGGTTTTCAAGTTTTTTGGGTAGATCCCCAGAAGGGGGATTGCTGGGTCACATGGTAGCTCCATTCCCAATTTTCTGAGGACCCTCCACACTGCCTTCCACAGTGGTTGTACCAGTTTGCACTCCCACCAGCAGCGTACCAGAGTTCCTTTTTCCCCACATCCTCTCCAGCACTTGTTATTCCTTGTCTTGTTGATAACGACCATTCTGACAGGTGTGAGGTGGTCCCTCATTGTGGTTTTGATTTGCATTTCCCTGATAGCTAATGAGGATGAGCACTTTTTCATATGTCTGCTGGCCATTTGTATTTCTTCATGGGAGAAGTGTCTGTTTTGTACTTCTGCCCACTTTTTAATTGGGTTGTTTGTTTTTTTTTGTTGTTAAGTCTTATTAGTTCTTTATATATTTTAGATATTAGACCCTTATCTGATGCATTATTTGCAAATATTTTTTCCCATTCAGTTGGCTGCCTCTTTGCCTTGTTGATGGTTTCTTTTGCTGTGCAGAAGCTTTTCAGTTTGATATAGTCCCATTCATTTATTTTTGCTTTTACTTCCCTTGCCTTTGAGGTCAGGTTCATGAAGTCTTCCTTGAGTCCTAGGTCTATAAGTTTAGTACCTATGTCTTCTTCTATACAGTTTATTGTTGCAGGTCTGATATGAAGGTCTTTAATCCATTTTGAATTAATTTTTGTATATGGAGAGAGTTCACAGCTCAGGTTCATTCTTTTGCATATGTTTTTCTAGTTTTCCCAGCACCACCTACTAAAGAGACTCTTTTCCCCATTGTATGTTTTTCGCTCTTTTATCGAAAATCATTTGTCCATAAATTTGTGGATTTATTTCTGGGTTTTCAGTTCTGTTCCATTGGTCTCTATTTCTGTTTTTCTGCCAGTACCAAGCTGTTTTGACTATTGATGTTTTGTAATATAAATAGAAGTCAGGGAATGCAATGCCACCAGCCTTATTCTTTTCATGTAGTATTGCTTTGACAATTTGAGGTCTTTTATGGTTCCATATAAATCTGATAATTCTTTTATCCATTTCACAAAAGTATGATTGTGGATTTTGATGGGTATTGAATTAATCTGTAGATTGCTTTGGGCAGAATGTCCATTTTAACAATGTTAAGTCTTCCTATCCATGAACAGGGGATATTTTTCCACCTCTTAATGTCTGTTCCAATTTCTTTCAAAAGCATCTTATAGTTTTCCATGTATAAGTCTGTCACGTTCTTTGTTAAGTTAATTCCCAGGTATTTCATTCTTTTTGATGTGATAGCAAAAGGAATTGACTCCCTCATTTCTTTTTCTGAGGATTCGTTTTTTGTATATAGGAATGTGATTGATTTTTGTACATGGATTTTGTATCCTGCGACTTTACTGTATTTATTTATTGTTTCTAATAGTTTCCTGGTGGAATCTTTGGAATTTTTTATATAAAGGATCATGTCATCTGCAAATAATGACAATTTGACCTCTTCTCTCCCAATTTGGATACCTTTGATTCTTTTCTCTTGCCTGATTGCTGTGGCTAGAACTTCCAGTACTATATTACATAGCAGTGGTGACAGGGGGCATCCCTGTCTTGTTCCTGATTTTAGGGGAATAGGTTTCAGCTTTTCCCCATTCAGTACGATGTTAGCCGAGGGTCTCTCATATATGGCCTTTATTATGTTGAGATACTTTCTTTCTATACCTATTTTATTTAGTGTTTTGATCATAAATGGATGTTGAACCTTGTCGAAAGCTTTTTCTGAATCAATTGAAATGACCATATGGTCTTTATCTTTGATTTTGTTTATGTGGTGTATCACATTGATTGATTTTCAAATGTTGAACCATCCTTGTGCTCCTGGGGTAAATCCCACTTGATCTTGATGTATGATCTTTTGATGCATTGTTGTATTCTATTTGCTAATATTTTGTTCAGGATTTTTGCATCTGTGTTCATCAGAGATATTGGTCTATAGTTTTCTTTTTTTGTGTTGTCTTTGCCAGGCTTTGGTATTAGGGTAATGTTGGCCTCATAGAATGAGTTAGAAAGTATTGCTTCCTCTTCAGTTCTTTGGAAGAGTCTGAGGAGGATAGGCGTTAATTCTTCTTTGAATGCTTGGTAGAACTTGTTGGTGAAACGATCTGGTCCAGGGATTTTGCCTTTAGGGAGATTATGGATAATCATTTCAATCTCTTTGCTATTGATTGGTCTATTTAGATTATCCAGTTCTTCTTGGTTCAGTCTAGATAGGCTATAAGTTTCTAGAAACTTGTCCATTTCTTCTAGGTTGTTAAATTTAGTGGCATAAAGTCCTTCATAATATTTTCTTATAATTCTTTGTATTTCTGTGGTATCAATGGTAATTTCTCCCCTTTAATTTCTAATTTTGGATATTTGTGTCCTTTTCTTTCACCCTTTGATTAGTCTAGCCAGGGGTTTGTCAATTTTGTTGATTTTCTCAAAGAACCAGCTCTTCGTAATATTAATTTTTTCTATTGTCCTTCTGTTCTCTAATTGGTTTAGCTCTGCTTTAATTTTTATTAAGAAAAGGGATTCTTAATCTAGGACTCATGCATGGCTTTCAGATCGTTAGAACACTTGGAAATTGTATGGAAATTGCAGATGTGATTTTTTTTTTCTTTTTCTTTTTTTTTCTGGAGAAAGGGTTAGAGTTTGTAGCTTTCATTAGATTTCTAAGGAGTCCATAATCCCACACCAATGTTAGCAACTACCCTGTACAACCTCTTGTTTATTGACTTCAAATCATCTGTGGAAAGAGCATTGTCACATTCCCCCAAACATTAACCTTTTCAGATTAATAACAATTTCATTAAAACCACTTAATATTTATTTTTAAATGATGTAAGGAAGTGTGTGCTAATTGCAGTTGTACAACAGAGCTCACGTTCCTCCTTGCCCAGTCTTTGATGTCCCTTTCTCTTGTAAACACAGTCTTTTGTGGATTCAGGCTATTTTGACCTTGCTGTTGGAATTTAATATAAATAATAACTTTTCTTTTCAACACGTGTTGGATAAACCAGCCTGGCTTTGTTAAAGAAGAAAATATATTTGTCTGTGATTAATAAAGAGTATGAAAACCACTTATTTGGGTTTCTCTGCACGTACCCCTGTCCTGCTCTTCTTGTACACAGACGGGTAGACAAATGAGCACACACAATCATGAGCCTCAGAAAAACATCCTAGAAGCTTTCATCAAGTGCAGGATTCAAAATCTGGTTTTGACAAAATTAGCCCCAGCTGCTTATAGTTAAGTCCCACTTGTGATGCACACAGTAGGTCAATAAATTATGAGCCAAGCAGCTGCTCCAGTGTTTAGAACCACTAGGTCCCACGGGAAAGCTACATGGAGCAGGGAGGTATGGGACGCACAGAAGGCTCTTCTTGAGAAATGAAACATTTCTTCTTGTGCATCTGGGTCAGCCATGGATCGTTCCTCTTATGAAGGATAGTTTATGAACCTGAATAATAAGAATTTATATAAATATACATGCACAAACTCACACAATGCATATGGAGGTAATAAAGAACAAGTAAGTAACGGTGAATTAAATGCACTGAAGGATTCAGCCAGCCTTATAATAAACCAAGAGAGGGGAGCTTGAGTGTATGTGCTGTCACCTTGATATTGAAGGATATTTATATCTTTAAACAAGGCTTCTAGGGGTTAGATATAAAATGTTCAAGGTGTTGGGAGAGCTGGACCACAAAACTTTGATGTTGACATGTATTCATGATTCCCTTCACTTTCTCTGTGGTTTGTCCATTAATTTATTGAATATGTGTTAATTGAATGCCAGTCCCACATTTGTTGCTGTTGAAATGCTGATTCCTGTTCTGGCACTTAACAGTGTAGAAATAAAAACTGAAATAAACTAGTAAACAAACACATGAATATCTAATTACTGGTTGTAAAAAAGTAATTTATTAGGAATAAATAGCAATAAATAGCGATACTACTAATAATAAGCATTATTCTCTTTTTTTTTTATTTTGGTAGTTCCCTGGCTGGGAATTGAACCCAGGTGCAGCATTGAGAGCACCGAAGCCTAGCCACTGCACCACCAGGGAACCCCCTTATTCTTTAAATTTAAAGGTAATGCCTTTACTAAGATGAAGGAGACTCAAATTAGGGAAGCCAGGGATCAAGTGTTCTATTTGGCCATGTTAAATTTGAAAGTATTGTTAGACATCCAGGTAGATATGCTGAATAGGTGAGTAGGTAGGAATAGATGCATCTAGAACTCAGAGGAGAGGAATCTGAGTTAGAAATAAAATGGGGGAGTCATTCACATGTAGTTGTTTTTAGGATCCATGGGGTAATATTATACCAAAGCTATAGAAGATGTCACCATTGGAAGAGGGGTATGTAGGACTTGTTACTATTTTTGCAACTGCTGGTGACTCTATAATTTTTTCAAAATAAAAATGTTTTTAAAAATCTATTGATTTGGATAAGATTCCCCAGAGATTAATAAAAAAGGGGTAATGTGACACAACACTTAAAATGTAAACCATCCTGGACAATTCAGAAATGTAGACTCACAGTAACTATGGCTTGTGTTAGGTTCCTCCAAGAACTGGACACCAAGATGAGATTAGATGTGCAGGAGGTTTGAGGAGAACACCTATGAATGATAAAGGGAAACCTGCCTAGGAGGTTCAGAGAGCACTCAGAGGATGATACCGACCTGGCCTGTGAGGAGAGGTGGAAGGAGGGTGCTGGCTAGGAAAGCCTCAGACTGTAGCACAGTTGTCAGGAAATTTCAACCAGGACCCAGGGAGTACTTGAGGATGTGACCACTCAGAACCTTCTCCCTTTGACTATACTCAGGATCACCAGGGCCCCAGAACTCACTGTCTGTACAGGCTGGAGCCCGCAGGTGGGTGTGGATGGGTCTGCAAGTCCACATCCAGGCATTTCACAGTGATGGAGGAAGATGGGGCAGAAAGAGGAGGTATGGACATGTGCTGAGGACCAGAGACCAGCTCACCCCACGTCACCACACAGGGGTTGGGGAACTCAGAGAAACCCAAGAATCCTATATGCAAACTTGGCCTTCCAGGTCATTTTACAAAGGAGTATTTTTGAAGGTAGAAGAATAAACATGTTTCATCAAAGCTTGATGGAAAAGTTATAAATACTTACACATATGTCATGACAGCCTCCATCTGTACCTGGTGCTAGGCCATGCCAATACTGGACCCCCTGACAATGTAATGGCAGCTATAGTTATACGCTCCTGAAAAATCTAGATATAGACAGAAGACAGAAAAATTTAAGAATTTTAAGAACTAATAATGAACATGAATTAATAGATAAATCTTTAAAATTTTTAAATGAGATATACTTGTATACAAGTGTTATATATCTCATAATATATGTAATATATGAGGGCTGTTCAGAAAGTATCCAACCATCTAATATGAAAAATAGAGCCATTTCTGGCTGGATTTTTTTTCTGGACAGTCCTCATATAAATATATTATATCAACTATAATATACATATATCCTATAATTAAATAACATGCTATTTCTTACAATAAAATTTCTTACCAAGTAATATAATTGTAGTTAATCGATCGTCCTAATATTTTTTATTGATTTTAACATTTGTTTAACTCATCAGTCACCAGCTAAATGACACCTTTGTTTTCATGATTTAACACAGGAAAGCTCATCGAACACTCTGGTTAAATTGGTGGTGACTAGCTCCTGGGTCATTTTTGCAGCTAGAAGAAGCATTGCACTTTGGCACGTGTATCTCACACGGCCAGGCCTGCCCCAGGCAATGTACAGACACTGCTAGGCCCTGCTGCCATCCCCACCTTGATTGCCAGTGGCCACGACTTACACACTAGCCCTATTCCCAGGTTCTACTCCTTATCTCTAAGGCCAAGTCCGCTCAGAGTGGAAGCATATCAGTAACCATCTGTATGGTCAATTAGGACAATGTTTAATGGACAATATCACCCTGCGCCTACATGTCAGCTTTATGCAATGCCAGGCGGTTACTGACCTGTGAGTTCCTTAGGATAAAAACCCCAGTAAGACAGAGTCAGTGACACACTAGGAAGCTACGAGGGAACATGGAGCTTCATCTGTCCTAGTTGCTCCAGAACCCTTAGCCTGGCATATAGCTGGTGCTCAGTAGAGATGGACTAGTGGACACAACTATTACTCCACCAATTCAATGGCATCAAAATGATGGTGTACCTACAGGTTCACTCCAGCTCTGGGGTGTGAACAAAAGACTTCCCTATAGGGGAGGCTGCCATTACCTAATAGTTTAGATTATATTTCTTTTTCCTTTTGGACCTCTACCCTTCTCTTTTAAAAATACACATTCATCCTAATTTAACATTTGCTGAATTAAATCTTTGGGGGCTCTAGAGAAGCAAAATGAAAGGAAGTAATACAGTTGAGTTTACAATTTCAGAAAGAATCAAACTGATATGGGGATTTGAAACAAATATTTCTTCTCCATCTTCATCGGAAAGCCCAATTTTGGAAAAATCCTCTGGAGGGTCTTGGTTCTGGTCTGTCTAGCTGATGAGCTGATTTTTAGGCAATTGATCCCACTCACAATACAAATGTAATAATTTTAAGGTTGGTCAATCCACCAATCAAGCATGAGAAATGGTTCCTAACAAGCAAAAAGAGGAGAGTTCACAGGGATGTTTAAAAAGCTCAGGGACAATGAATTCTCATCTGCATTCCTCTGAGATGTTGTAAGTGTATCAGATATTAGAGCCCAAGTAGGACAAACTGGGAGGTGGGAAAGAGCTGAGGCATTAACAATGACACAGCCCAGGGACCCATTCCAAACCAAGGCGGGCAGATCAGATAATACAGAAAGGAAGAGAGGAAACCAAAAGACCCCTGCTATTGTCCACACACTCAGTCTGCATTATTCAGAGGCAGATTTTTAAATATGTATCAGCATTCCAGTAAACAGGGTAAGCTTGCTAATAACAGTGCAATTCAGCAATCACTATTCCAAATAAATATATTAGAAATGTCATTACTCTAATCAGATTAACTGCTGTCCTTCATGTTATGCTTTGAATAATCATTAAAACGATTCTTTGTGAATTTGGCGAGTACATTGCCTAGAAATGCACAGAAGAAATAGTGGTTTGCTAGTATTTTTTCTCTTTTAAATAAGCTTCTTAAACACTTTTAAATGCATTGATTTTTTTTTTCCCATGTAGGCAACTTAATGGGTTTAGTTTCATGATTTCTAGCACCAGGATGCAATTTTTATGCTGGATTTTATTATTCATTACAGTGGTTCATGCTTTTTATGGGAACAATTGATATGGTAGGTATGATAGGTTAAATGTCATTATTTTCAAAACTACCCTCACAGATTAGCTGCTACATCATCTTCTGCACACTTGCACTTGAATATCTGAACCATAGCTTATAACTGTATTATTCACTATGCTGATTCTTTCTTCTAATAATACCTATAAATGCTTTCTCAATAGCCAGAGATCCATTCCTATGAACCAACACATTTCTACACATTTTGGCATTGGGTAGCTAGGATCTCCTGTAAATAAACTGAGATCTAGTGATGAGTTTATTTTAATATAGTTACATTCATGATGTGAAGGCTATTAGAATTCAGGCTTATGTTAACTGATGTTCATTTTTTCACTCATGGAATTTTAGAGGGAGAAATACTGTAATCATTCATTAAAGTAATTTTTCTATCAAAAAGAAAATGCTCTTTTATACTAGAGAATGTTTAGGGGCATTGATACTTAATAAATAGTTATGTTGAACTAAGCTTCAACAAACATGTAATGAACACCTATTCTCTTCTTGAATGGAGCCAGGTACTTGCACACACACTAATAATCTGTCTCAGATGGGAACCATAAGTTCTAACTTGACTTTTATTTATTTTGCTTTGTTTCTTTTTTTGTAATAACTAGAGCTTTTTCACTATGCTTTTCTACCTTGAAAACATCAAAAGTCATGATCTATACGTGTACAGGGAAAACAGAAGGAAATAGTTGGAAATTCAGCCAATGGCAGGTGGCCCAAAAGTAGCCATAGAAATAAATGACACAGTCCTGCCTGACTTGTCTATTTCCTTCTGTCAAATTCACCTCTCTCCCCATGTATTTTTTGTTCCTCAACTTCAACATGGCATTTGTTTGTGATTGGCTTTCTCAGGTACTTGAACCTATTTCCAAGAGGAGTCCCTGCCATCCCACAATGTCTTCAAATGCAACTCATTTTCCAAGAAAATTAATGTGGATATAGAGCCAAGGCCATTGCCAAATTTGCAAAGCAAAGTGGAGAATACATGATGGTGCCTGGAGTGAGTTTCTGATCATGGAAATATGCAAAGTTCCTCTCAAGAGACCAACAGTTTACTTTTCAACATACAGCACCATAAAAAAGAAACTCAGAGTCTGGTTTTAGAATACCTAAGATTTCTTTTGATTGTCTAACCATTTCTCCAGATTTGCTAAGATAAAAGGATTATGGGTGGGAAGACCTTCAGCTCATTCGATTCCTTAATTTTACACATAGGGAAGCAACACACCGTTCAGTCGAAGCAGAACTCAACCCAAAACATGGATGTCTGAGAGCAGTTCTGTGCTCTTTCCTTCGTCTCAGTATTGTTAGTGACTTCACACTATGCCACCTTCCCTCTCCTCTCTTCTTGAAGTCTGTAAAATGCATGTTCATCAAAACCTGATCAATCCAATAGCCCATCCCATGTGGGTTTTCTGAGTGGCTTAGCTCACCACCCAGAGGGCCCAAGCGCTCAGCAGCCACAGCCACGAAGCTCAAATGGGACTGAAATGAAGGCAAGGGCTGCATTGATGTCACCGTAGCTCTAGTGCTACTCGGGCTACTTCCGATGAGACAGGTGGCAGTTCTTTCCCTGCCAAGCCAACAGGGTTTGCTGCTTCTTTTCTTAAGAGGAGGTGACCTGCAGAGATTCCCTAGGCTTGTTCTTGGAATGCATTCTTTCCTTTCCCAGGATTGTTAGTCAAATGGATTCTCATGGCTGCCAACAGAAGCTTTTCAGAAAATTTGGTCTCAGGTGACATTTGTATTCCCCTGACTTTTCAAGGCAAGTAGTTCCTGTTCCTAATTAGAAGCTTCCTGCTTTCCTCAAAGCTTCTTGTTTTCCTCTGTCCCATGGGGAGCTGATTAATTCCTCCAGGCTCTAAAGCCAAGCTTGTCAATCTGATCCTCACTCCATGACTTCAAATCAAAGATGAATTATTGAACAGTAATCACTACTCTATCAAACCAGGATATTTACCTGAATCTTTACTATCTCCAATATATATTGCTTAAAATCACGTTCTGCATCTGGGCTAAACTAGCGCGTGCACACACACACACACACACACACACTAGCACATATAAAAGACAAAGGGTTCTTTGATTGAATTATTCTTATATTCAATGGGAATTTATTGAAAACCAATACATAAGGCTCTGAGCCACTACATAGGGCTAAAGCAGGGAAGACCATGGTCTCTGACCTCCCAGAGATCACATTACAGCAGGAGAGTGGGTACAAGCCTTAAGAATCCAGCTGAGTGGAAACTATTCACCAAATAAATAACTGATAACTGATGTTAAAAGTACTTCATTGGTCAAAAGTTCAACTCCTCTGAATTCAACGGAAGCCACTCAAAGATAAACTTTCCTGAAGTGTGTTTATTCTCATGGAAAAAAATAGGTAGAATCAGAAAGCAATTACTTTTATTGCTTTGTGTTGAATTCAAAGACTGCTCATGGGGAAGTAAAATGGTGAGGTAACTTAGAGAACAAGGCGTACTCAGCATGCATAGGAAAACAAATAGTATTTAGTTGGAACTAATTATTGGAATATCAGGAGGTTAATCAGAGTTAACTACAAATATCACTGCATACATTTTAACCTTGGAGCTCAGCACCTAAGTTTTGCTCAGCACCCACTTTGAGCATGGCCCCAAACGTGCTGACAGTTTGGACAATCAATGTGCTCCTGAAGTCTATTTGTAGTAAATGGCATCCTATCATTCGTGTGAGGCTATCCGCAATTTAAAGAGATCCTGGTGTGATTCTGTTTGCAAAGTCAAGGATTCTTTTTAAAAGCCAATCCTCAGCCCTGTGTTAGTTGGAGGAGGCTCTCTGTTGAGACCAACAATCCTTACATTTCTGCTGCTTAACACAAAGGCAGTTTCTTCCTCACTCACATTATAGTTCAATGTGAGTGTGTAGAGCCAGCCTTCCTCGTAGTGGTTCTGAGACCAGCCTCCCCCAGCCTGGGGTTCCACCATCTCTTGGAACCTGCAGTTCCCTTCTGAGACCTCTATTTCCAGCCGGCAAGTGGGAGGAGAGACAGAGTGGGGGAGGGGCATCCAGTGGGAGTTTTCTATAATCAGGCCCAGAAGGGGCATAAATCATTCTGCCATGTTTCATTGCCCAGAAGTCACACCCCAACTTAACTCAAGGAAGGTTGAGACAGGTGTTCTAGCTACTTCCCAGAGGAAAGGGAAACTGAGTGGGGAAAACCCCACCAACTTCTGCTAAAAGTCCCAGATGTCTGTGGTGTGGCTTTCATAGGGGAAAAAAAAATGAAAAAACAAACAAAAAAACCTGCATATTAAAACCATAACAGGACCAATTTGGTGATTAAGTATGTACCATTGGAAATTATCTTACTCTTTAAGGGTCTTCATTGATGTGATCTTCCAACCAATAAAAATAGAAAGATTGGGACATTAGTTTGGCCAAATTACTTTCACGTCATCTGGCTGACAGCTCACGTCAATTATCAGTACTGCTGCTGCTGAACTTTGATTCAGGAAACCTAACCTTCTTTAGAGAAAAGAACTCAACTCATCAAATATCAAACAAATAGCTGTTCATAAGCAGGGCTAAAAAAAATACTGATTGGAATCAACTCCAAGGTGGATTTTTAAGTGAAGAAAACCCCCACAATACAGCACAGTATACTACTCACATTCATTTTTTATTACTGTGTAATAAATGACCACAAATAAGCAGCTTAAAACAACACAAGTTTATTATTTCCCGCTTTCCAGGGCCAGAAGCCCTGAGCTCAGGGTCTTCTGACACCAGCCTGAATTCAAGGTGTCTGCCGGGGCTGCAGATCTCACCTGAGGCTTGTGTCCCACTTCCGAGCTCACTGCTTGTCAGCAGAAGCCGGTTCCTTGCTAACATGCAGCCAGGAGTTGCTCTCAGTTTCTGTGACTACTCTCAGTTCTACGATGTGGCCCTGCCATACATGGCAGCTCATTTCTTCAAAGCCAACTGGAGCACCTCCCTCCAGTCTACCAGGGTGGAATCTGACTTAAGGAAATGTACCTAACCACAGGAGTGGCATCCCATCATCTTCACAGTCAGCCACACTCAAGGCAGCGACTACACAGGGAGCAGAAATCTCGGGGGGCCTCCCACAGTACTAGTTATTTTTTAAAAATAGGACAAACACATGCAGAATACACATAACATATCTGCCTGAGTACAGGAGGAACAGAGAGAAGGCTTGTCTCTGGAGAACCAAGCTGGAAGCTGGGAATAGAGGAGGGGAACATCTGTATGTCTTCTTTCATTATTCTTTTTAAATAATTATATTATATTCATGCATTACTAGTCCACATGAAGTAACCAATTAGACTAAGAATAGCTGGTTCTGTAGATGCGTCTCGAGAGAAAGAAGCTGTCCTTTCAGGAGCTCACAAGGTGACATCCATCTGTCTTGAGATGTTGTAGGATGGTTGGGGCACAGCTCTTCAGTGGGCACCTGCCTCAGCCTGCCAACCAGCCCTGAGCTAAGGGGAAGGACACCTCACTCTTACTGTTGAGGGCTCCCTTCTGGGAAAGTCCTTCCAAGTACTCATGGCTGGAGCTTTCAATATAAAACGAAAGGGTCAAACAAGGCCACAACTTCTGTGCTTGCATCCCTCAGCTCTCCACAGCTGCCTACAAAGTACCTCAGAGGATCGGATGTCTCGGTTTAAGGAGACTATCTTCCAAAACACCTATCTTTATGTCCAGCTATTCTTTTAGTACCCATTTTTCAAATTTTAAGCCCTTCTAGCACAGAGTATTCAATCCAACTGGGCTGCACCTCGGAAACATGTGTCCTGATGTCTGCTTTGCTACTTTATCCAGTTTCCGCTTCTGGCCTTACAGTGGTGGCACCAGGGCTAAGGTGAGCAAGAACCCTGTTGTTTAGGAAAATGCTACACTTTCGTGTCTTTCTCTGGCTCAGAGGTGGCCGATGAGGTGAGAGTGTGGTTTTCCTACTTTGTAAATCTAATCATGTGCAGGAAACAGGGGTGTGTAATCACTCTATCCTAAAATACCCGCAGGCCTTCTTGATTGTGTAAATTCCTATCTGATAGGAGGGCTGTAATGTCACCACCTTTCAGAGATGCTTATGAGGATGAGTGCCACATTCCTGAGGATACTCAGTCAAGAAGTATGGCTTTTGGTCCCCATCTGAGATTATGGAAGGTGGGATCCAATGAACAAATCCACGCCAGCGCCTGCTTCCCTCTCAGACACTGATGTGAGTGGAAGGCAGTAATTGGCAGTGAATTAAGGAACCACCAGGAGAGCTCTGGGGAAGTGAACCAAGGAAGGGAGTGGATAAAGGGGGTACTAACCGCCAGGCTCTCAAGGTGGGCAATGGGGACGCCATCCCTCTGGTGGGGGTGCTCAGAGGACAGTGTAGAACACACATGCAGCTCCTGCCCCTGGGCCACGAGAGCTGGCCTTCCTCCATCCACACCTCTCCATCATTATTTGAAAGCTGCTCTCAGGGAGTGACAACTTGCTGATACTTCTGGCTGGCCCTCTATCACGGGCCAGAAAATGCTCCAGCAAAGAGGAACATGTGTCTGCAGATGACGCTGTGGGGAAAATGGTATGGCTCAGGCTCCATCGCCGTTGTGCTGGAAGGACACACACCTGCTATGTGACCATGATTGCACGTTACAGGGTGGCAGCCATTTTGGCGTTTATGGGCGGGCCGTAGGAGCTCAATTCTTGGCTACCCGCCACTTTGGTTCTCCTGCCTATATAAGGGGATGTGACTCTTTGGGAGTGGAGATATGGGCTATTGGGAACTCCTGGGTCCCCTTTTGCTGCTGCTCCAATTCTGGAATAAAGGCTGTGTTTAAGTTGCCTGTGTCTCCTGGATTCTTCTTTGGGCTGCCTGGGTCCAGTGCGAGCCTTCCTGGCCTTGGCCATTTGCACTACAGGGGCCACGGAGCAGGTGTGTGAGTGGCAGGGAGAGGTGAGGGGACATGGGCAGATCAGGGGCAGCATTTGCTGTACCCTGTGTCTAGGAATTAAAAACAAAATTTCTCCACTTTGGCTATAATTCAACCCCAGGGTTTTGTTTGTTCTTTTTTAAGTTAATGGACTTTATTTTTAAGAGAATTTTTATAAAAAAGTCTACTGCAGAATCTTTATAGAACCTTAGCAAGTTTAGAGAAAAATTGATCAGAAAGCATAGAGTTCCCAATAGGCCCACCCCTCCCACAGTTTCTCCTATTATTATTATTATTATGTGGTATATTTGTTATAATTGATGCTCCAATATTGATACATTATTATTAACTAAGTCCAAAATTTACGGTAGAGTTCACGCTTTGTGTTGCAGATACTCTGGGTTTTGACAAATGTACTTGTATAACAACATGTGTCCATCATTACTGTATTATACAGAATTCCCAATGCTTTAAAGAAACTTCTGTTCTAAGCAATTCATGCAGGAAGACATCTATGCAAATTGGAAAGCTTTATACAAATCCAATTTTGTTTATTTAAAGAAGAAATCAAAGAGCCAATTATTTTGGTTGAAGAAGGTGAAGCTACCCTTAATATTTTCAGAATTGCCAGGGCATACCTGATTCAAACTTTGCAGAATACGGTCTGTTATGGACTGAATTGTGTCCCTCGCCCCTAAATTTATATGTTGAAAACCTAACCCCAAATGTGACTGTGTTTGGAGGCAGGGCCTTTAAAAAGGTAATTAGGTTAAATAAAGTCATAAGGATAGGGCTTTGATTTGGCAGGACTGGTGTGCCTCAAAGAGGAAGAAAGACCTTTATCTCTTTCTCCATGGGCCCACAGAGAAAAGGCCATATGAGGACAAAGTAAACGGTGGCTGTCTACAAGCCAAGGAGCAAGGCCTCCCCAGAAGCTAACCCTCTGACACCTTGATTTTGGACCTTCAGCCTCAAGAACTGGGAGATAACACATTTCTTTTCTTTAAGCCAGTCTGTGGGATTTTGTTATGGCAGACTGGACTGACCAAAACAGGTCCCTTTGGGAAAAATTCGTAGCAAAAATTGGAAGGGTGGCACATTCTGCTTTTATGTTTGAATCAGAAGGAGACTCCAAGGGACCCAAGGTGAAACCAGAGTTAGGTGTTTACGTGGTCACACGGTGATGCTTAAAAGGAGCAGCTGGTGCACCAGCTTCGCTGACACCAAGGTAGGGGACCCCAGGCTCCTTCTCTGCAGCCTGCCAGTCCTGAGAGGACACATCAAGCACGCTGTCAGGACAAATCCCAGCAGCTAAGTAAATCACATAATAAGGCTGTCAGTCATCCTGACTGGATGACACATGGCCCCAAAAGTACAACATCCATGAAATGTCACTATGTCACTGCCCGATAACACCCACCAAGCACCCCACTGAGTTCCCATCACCTCTTCTGGCTCCTGCATCACCAACACTGCTTTGGTTTCAGTCCCTGCTGCCTGGTGCCACTCCTTTAAAGACACGTTACCTCTTTACCTAAAATAAATCATAGCAGCCATTTGGGGTTACGACTGGTCATCTCCACAGACACTTCCTCACTCAACACTTCATGATGTTGGATACTGGCCCCTGGGTAGCTTGTCCCTTTTCCTCTTCCTGATTGTCCCTGCAAACAGGGTCTTTATGACACCAAGAACCCACTTTGCAAACACCCATGAGGAGTTCCAGGGACAAGTCCAATGCGTCAGCTGGTGCTCTATTTTTAAAGTGATAAAGACATTTCCCAGAGAAGACACAGTGTGCTGTTTGGGTTGGAAGCAGTGGTATTGGACTAGTCCAATGGTGACATAAGTTTAACAATAAAATGAAGTATAGTAGACTCTGTATTAACTGGAATTCAAGCAACTGGCTTGAGAGTGCCGGTTGCTTGAGTTTTGGTTAACAGAGTCTACTTACATTTGTCCGGCATCTACCCATCCCCATGGGTGCCGGTTAACTGAGAGTCTGCTGTCTTAAAAGGGGGTGACGAGCTTCTTTATTCTAAGCAGCAGATAGAAGATAAATCAGTGTCATCTAAGCTGAAAGCTGGAC
This sequence comes from Lyroderma lyra, assembly GCA_004026885.1. Classification (NCBI taxonomy): domain Eukaryota; kingdom Metazoa; phylum Chordata; class Mammalia; order Chiroptera; family Megadermatidae; genus Lyroderma; species Lyroderma lyra. The sequence continues at coordinate 43,980 of PVJL010009150.1, read as the reverse complement.
TCTTCTAGCAGGTTCAGACACAGCTTATAAGAAACTGAAACTACATCCCACCCAGACAATTCTTAGTTTATCTCATCCTTTGCTGAGTCGTAATAAGTCATTAAGTTTTGTTGAATCAAACAAGTCTCCTCAGTATTTTGTTCCCATAAAACCAACTTCCTGTTGCTCTGAGAACTGTGGATAATGGCCCTGATACACGGAAGTTTGAATACACACTGATAAAAATCAGATTTTCCACATGCGATGGATATTAAAAATACCACACTTTTATGATTTTTGAATGTTAAGCAGTGTCCACGGGGCCTAGGTGACCTTGCGGTGTGTGATACAGCGAAAAGGAGACAGACAGGGCAAACGCCCTCACATCTCACACGTTTAATAATCTGCCTGTTCAGCCTTCAACCACTGTCGTCTTCTCATATAGAGAGAGGCTGCCCAGTCACAGCTGTTTTTCATGAATATTTCCTAAAGCAGCCGTTTTCCTGGGGCCTCACCAATCCACAGTCAACTCGCTGTCCTGAGCTTTACAAGAGGCCCAGCCAGACCTACTTTCATTTTGGTTTCCCTCCTGACACCAAGTTAATCTAAATTCAAGAACAAAAGTGTTCATACTTGTCCTGGTACGCAAGGATTACCACAAGTGAAAGGCTTTTTTATGATCAGCTTGTTACTTTTCTTTGCTGCTTAATCTCTTTCTTTCTCCTGCTCAATGGCCTCCCTCTGACTTTCTCTCCTACCGAAGAAACAGGAGGGTTAAAAAAAAAAAAAGTCTTCCCCTTTCTCTTCCCTTTTTAAAAACCATACGAAGTTAAAAGGCCACTCAGCCTGGCCACCTGGATGGCTTGGAGGCCTGTGCAGCAGGCACCCTGCCAGCAGCCAGCTGTGACATTGTGCCCTGCCAGCTGTGCTAAGGCCCTGCTCGGGGGCATTGCCCCGGCTCTGTTGGCAACCATCTCCCATCCGGCCAGTGTCCCTTTCCCATTGTCCTCAGCATCCCTTGTTTAATGCTGTTCTGCTAGTTATTGAGCACTGGAAGTCTGTTAGTCACAGTTCACATCCCGTGTAAGGCCACACAGGAGTGGCAGAGCTGGGTGGGAAGGCCTGCTGGCAGGGCTGAATGTCTTGGTGGTGGTCCTTTCATACCCCTAACGAGATCATTACCACTAGCTAAATGCAAGCTCAGCCTCGTGACCCTCCGCGGAGTCACGGGGGCCTGTGTGGGACATCACTATTGTCCTGAACCCCTACTCCACTGCCTTCTGGCACTGGATGCTAAACCTATGATCAAAGGCTGCTAAACCCTCACCCAGTTCCTCCACTCCCTAAGCATTGGACACCTGAGTGACAACCGTCATGAGCCTTGGGTGGTCAGGAACTGGTCAGCCCACATTGTCTTCTAACTTGAGCAGTTGGGGGGCTGATGTTAAGATGGAACAGTCTAGCCTTCCCACAGTTCTCTCTGAGCCCAGGAAAGTGCCTAGGAGCTCTCAGGCCCAAGTTCAGGCCCCAAATGGTCCAGACTACAAAGCTAAGAAGGTGGGCCAAAAGCAAGGACTTTGTTGCTTATAAACTACCATATTTTCAAGATTGTGCTGAGCCTCCTTGGCATGATTTGATGTTTTGTTCAGGTTTTACGGCACCTAAACTGAGAGCGAGTTTCTTCATTCACTGGAGATGGCTACTGGGACCCACCCTCATAAGCAAAGGTAATGTGAGTAAACATGTATGTGACTATGTGTGTATGAGTGTGTGTGGAAGTGTGTGTGTACATGTGTGCATGTCTGTGTCAGTATGTATGACGTGTTACGAGCGTGTATGTGTGTGTGTGAGCATGTGAAACTGTGTTATGAGTTAATGTTCCACCATAATGGGATTTAAATGCAGCAATGCTATTTGCCCATTGGTGATGACAATCCCAGTGTGATGTTAGAATTTAAGATTTCCTAGGGAAGAAAAGAGCTAGTAATCAATTATCTCTTATTAGCTATAATTTCCCTCTATCATTCCTTCTCAAATGAAGTGGTGAAAGATGGTAGAGCAGGTAAACACTGTGCTTACGTCCTCCCAAAACTACATCAAAATGACAACTAAACTACAGAACAACTATCATTGAGAATCACCTGAAGTCTAGTTGAACAGAAGTCCTATAACTAAGGAAACACAAAGGAAGCCACACTAAGATGGGTAGGAGGAATAGAGACAAGGAATAGGCTGATCTCACACCTATGTGTGCTGGTTAAAACACGATGGGTATCTTGGCTGTGGAGGAGTGAGGGGTGAGGGATCCCAACCCCATTCCAGGTTCCCCAGCCCAGGGTTCTCATGCCAGGGAGAGAAGTCCCCATGACTTCTAACTGTGAAAACCAGCAGACATTGTGGCTGAGTGAGACAGAAGACTGCTGGAATCCCAGGTGTTCCTCTTAAAGGGCCTATACATAGACTTATTCACTGATGAGCACACTCACTCTGAGCTCCAGCACTGTGGCAATAGCATGAAAAGTCCTGGGACATATGGGAAGGAGCTGAATTGTCTGGTTTCAGGGTGAGGGATGGAGGGAAATGTTTCTCCCAGACAAGAGTGCTGGCAGAATCTATTGTTCCTTTGTTGAGCCCTCCTTTCACCTAGTGTACAAACACAGGTGGCTGCCCTATCTGCATCTCCATCAATCTAGTTAACATAGTTCACCTGGCCCTGGTGAGTCCCTGAGATCCTGCCCCACCCAACTTGCAGGCCCACCCAAGCTGTTTCTGGTGGCTTTTCCAGACAAAAGCCCTGTCTTGGCTCATGCTCTATACCTCCTAAACTCTCCCAAAGGTTCACAAACCCCAAATAAGCAGCGTCTGCCCTTGGCGTGCTCCATACCTCTTGCTGAGCAACTCTAAGCCCTGCACTAGCAGCAGTCAGACTCAGTTTGCAGCTTAGCTTCTCCCAAGCACCTCTAAGCTCAGCACAAGTGGCAATTATCTACAGATCACTTTGCTGCTCATGCCAAATAGCCCCAGGCAGGGCACAAGCAGCTGCTGATCTTGCCTGCACCAGAGCCTCTCCCAAGAAACCCCAAACCAACATACCCAGTGGCCACATTCAGATCACACCAGAGCATCACTAAACCATCTCCACAAATGACACATCTAAAGGGCAGACTCAGCAGGCACCAGTGCCCCACTAAAACAAATCCTGCCCCATAGGGACAGCCCCTGCATAACAGCTTTTCCACTGTAGCCATGCCCATGTCCTCACAACCAATCAGCCTGAGTGTCAATCCCTTCCACTGACATGCCAATAGCAATCAAAGCTCAACTACAACAGGAGGGCACACATACATACAAGGGACACTCCTGGAGCAGCCAGTTCAGGTGACAAGGGAGACTGTGTCACTGGGCCCCACAGGACACTTACTATGTAAGACCACTCTGCTAAAACTGGGAGACATATCAGTCCTACCTAATACATAGAAAAAAACACAGGGAGGCAGCCAAAATGAGGAGACACAGAAACATGTCCTAAATGAAAGAACGGAATAAAGCTCAAGAAAAAAAGAACTCAACAAAATGGAGACAAGCCATCTACCAGATGCAGACTTTAAAAACACTTGTTATAAGGCTGCTCAATGATCTCAGTAAGTACTCAAGCAGAGAGACAGAGAACATAGAAATGAAGAAAGAAAACATAAAAAAGAACCCATCAGAAATGAAGAATACCATAACTGAAATAAATAATACATTACAGTGAGTCAACAGTAGATTAGATGAAGCAGAGACCCAATCAATGATTTGGAAGCTATGGTTGCAGAAAATACCCAATCAGAATACAGAAAAAAAAAAAGAAGAAGAAGATTAAGGGCTTCTGGGACAATATGAAGCACCAACATTTGCATCATAGGGGTACCAGAAATCAAAGAGAGACGGCAAGGAATTGAAAACCCATTTGAAGAAATAATGACTGAAAACTTCCCAAACCTGGTAAAGGAAATAGACATAGAGGCCCGGGAAGTGCAGAGCCCCAAACAAGATAAACCCAAAGAGATGCACACCAAGACACATTATAATCAAAATTCCAAGATTAAAGACAAAGAGAGAATCTTAAAAGTAGCAAAAGAAAATCAGTTAGTTACCTCCAAGGAACCTCCCCTAAGATTGTCAGCTGATTTCTCAACAGAAAGTGGTAGACCAGAAGGGATTGGTATAAAATGTTCAAAGTGATAAAAAGCGAGAATCTACACCAAGATTAATCTTTCTAGTAAAGCTATTATTTAGAATCAAAGGACAGATGAAAAGCTTTCCTGACAAGAAAAAGCTGAAGGAGTGCCTCACCACCAAACCAGTATTACAAGGAATATTAGAGAGATTTCTTTAAGAAGAAAGAAAAATATAAAAAAGTATGACTAATAAAATGGCAATAACTACATGCCTATCAACAATTACTTTCAATGTAAATGGTTTAAAGGCTCCAATCAAAAGACATAGGGTGTCTGAACAGATTAAAAAAAACAATACCCTTACATACACTGCCTGTAAGAGATTCACTTCAGATAGAAAGACAGAGATTTTTAAGTAAAGGGATGGAAAAAGATATTTCATGAAAATGGAAATGAATTTTAAAAAGCTGGAATAGCAATACTTCCACCAGACAAAATAGACTTTAAAACAAAGGCTATAACAAGAGACAAAAAAGAACCCAGTAATTCCATTTCTGAGTATTTATCCTAAGAACCCCAAATCTCTACTTTGAAAAGGCATGTTTCCATTTATTCGTTGCAGTATTATTTACAGTAGCTAAGACATAGAAGCAACCTAAGTGTCCATCAATAGATGAATGGATATGGTACGTATATACAAAGGACTATTTATTACTCATCAAAAAAAAGAATGAAATCTTACCATCTGCAACACGGGTGAACCTAGAGTATTATGCTGAGTATAAAGATGGGAAAAGGTTTGTAGGGATGGATGAAAAAGGGAAAGGCATTAAGAAGTACACATTGGTAGTTACAAAATAGATAAGGGGATTTAAAGTATAGCATAGGGAAAATAGTTAATAGTATTGTAATAACTATGTATGTATCAGATGAGTATGAGATTTAATGGGGTGATCACTTTGTAAGTTATATAAATGTCTAATCACTGTGTTGTACACCTTAAACTATAATTGAAGCTGTAATAAAAAAATAAAAACATATTTTTAAAAAATTATGAAAAATCAAAATATTCCAAAATAAATAAATATTTTGAAGTGCACACATAGAAATATATTTATCTATTTGTATTATGTTTATAATTTATTCTATTAGATATCAAAGTCAAATTGTAATAGAATACCAAAATTCTATATAATTTTTTAATATACATGCTCCTGTATCATATGCTTATTTCGATTTGAATTATATTATACAGATCAATAGACCCTTTTAATGCAAGGGAGGACCCCAAAAAACTGGAATTTATTTATAAAAGATTTTATATTTATTCTTAGATGTTCAAACATCAGTCACCTTCAAAGTACTCTCCATTTGATGCAATGCACCTATTGAGATGCTTTTTCCACTGCTCAAAACAGTTTTTGATGAATCTTAGTGCTTCTGCTGTTTTTTGTTTCAAGTCTTCCACATTTTCAAAACGTTTCACTTTGAGGACTGTTTTTCATTTGGGGACACAATAAGAAGTCATTTGGGGTGAGATTGGATGAATAGGGAGGGTGGGGCATGGGGGTCATGTTGTTTTTGGTCAAAAACTGCTGAACACTAAGTGCGGTGTGAGCAAGTACATAGGCATGCCGCATGTTGTTTGTGTGAATCACCCGTCAGGACATGGGCAAACGCATTGAGTCTCCAAAAAAATTCACTGAAGCTGAGTGCAGCCTCTCACACCACCACCCGCTGGTACACTGATCCAAACGGGTTCTAGAACACTCGCCTCGCAGGGGAAGCCTGTACTACAAAGGGCCTGCCCTCCAGAAGATAATTCCAGTTTTTTTGGGGGGGTCTCCCTCATATATATGTTTTGGTTTTCTCTCTCCTTTTGAAGGCACACCAAAGTGGAACTTATGGTGGTTTTAAGACTTGGATATTCTAAAGAAATCTTAATCCTTGGAGTGTCCCATGTTTTAATTGCCACTTCCATCAAATAGGACACCAGAACATTTCATGTTGCACTTAAATTCTGTTGATCTGGAACAGTAACAAGCAAGAAAACTGTATAATCAAGAGAAGAAAGCACAGGGGGGCACAGGGCAGGCGGGCAAGGCCCTTAGTGATAAAAGAGGTGGACAAAGGCAGGTGAAGGTGGCGGCATTTCTCTCAATGCTTCACCACAGATGGAGGACTTAGACCTACGCCACCAGATCCTGGGTTGGGTGTTGTTGACAGCAAATTATTGAAAATACTCTAAAACGTTAAAGATAAACAGGCATCTGCTTGAGTTTTTCTTTTGTTTCTCCTCCCAATTTGAAAGCGGCATCGCCCTGTTTATCAGTTTCCGTGGATGCTGTTTGCACATGGGCGGGCCCCTTCCTCAGCGAAACAGCGGTGCTTGGGGTATGTTTGGTCACCTCTCTGGAGAAGTGATGCCTAATGGCCAACTCATCCGAAGCAGGCCGGGAGCCACGCAGAGGGATCTCAACTCAGACGTTCTCACGCCAGAACAGCGGCCTTCATGGCTGCGGGGAGGAAGCTGTCTCCCGTTCTCCTTTCACCTGTTGTCTAGCTGTGTTTCTTGCTGATGAACAAGCCACCAAAATGAATTTGACTTCTTTTGTGGTACCAGATGGGTCGGAGATTTACAAACATGAATTGTGTTGACCACCTGTCTCTGGGTACCATGCAACACCCTATGCTTGGCATCCTTGGCTCTGAAGGGGCTGTCTGGAGTGTCCCTCACAGGGCTCATCTGAGAGGTCCCTCACATTTCTCTCCCCTTCTCTTGAGGGACAGGACTCAGCAGGACTCATGGCACCCCCGGGGGCTGGGGCTGGAGGCTGGGGATGGGTAAGCACTGCCTCCCTGAGCCAGAAAGGAGCTAAGTGAAACAGAGAGGAAGGCATGCCTGGCCTCCTGCACTCTCCTCGGCTGTCCTATGAATTTACAGCCACCGTAGGATGTGTTCATTCCAATTCTCTGAGCATCTCTTGGCCTACACTGGCTCTGCCTATGAGCAGGAGAACATGAGCTTATGAGTGAAAGAAAATAAAACAAAAAAGTAACAAACTAACAAAACAAAACAAACTCACAGATACAGACAACAGAATGGTGGGTACCAGAGGGGAAGGGGAGTGAGAGGGGAGCAAACTGGGTGGGTAGCATGGGGGACAGATTCAATGATATGGTAATGGAAGGAAACTAGACTTTGGTAGTGAGCATACAATAAAGTATACAGATATTGAATTATAATATTGTACACTGAACTTGATATAATGTTATTAACCAATGCTACCACAGTAAATTTAATTCAAAAAGGAAAGAGAAAGAAACAAAGAAAAGGACTTTGTGGTTTGATTGCTCTGGACCAGATTCTGTGAAAACAGCAAAGGGCTGGGCCTTCCCCCTCGCAGCATTGGGTGGTTGTTCACAGAGCAGCTCCCCTTCCAGGCTGAGGGAGATTCCCCAGTGCTGCTCACTTAGCTACCTTCACAGCATGCCACCCACGCCACTGTTTTCACTTGGATGACCAAATTGGACAGAACCTAAAACGTGAGTCCTTCCCTGAACTTGAGCAGAAGAGTCTTGCTCTCACAGGTTGTGGCAGAGCCTCAGTGGCAGCATGAACCATGAAATTACTTCCAGCACCTGCACCTCCCCACTTGCTATATGAAAGTGTCTGCCAGCAGAAAGTCACACGTGCTTTAAATAATTACTAAATACATAAATATCGAGGTTTTCATCAACCAGCGCAGCTTTCCCCCCATGACTTAGCAGACTGGCATCACTCTTCATAGAGCAATGGCATTTTAAAACATGAAGTTTGCTTCCTCTCCTTGCCTGACAACCTCCGAGGAAATAGCTAAACCAGAACAGATAAGGAAAAGAGTAAAGGTTTTTCATTAAATTGTTTTCAAGTTTTATCTCGGGCATAGGAATTTTCATGAAGTAGAGACACAATTTTCAGGTCCAGGGAACTGGAATATAATTTTGACCAGTCTTTTAAGAATACAGCTTTATCTGAGTGGGTTTATTATTTCATAACATACTCCTACTTCATCTCGTGCCAAACTCCTCTCTCTGCGTTTTGCAGTAGCCACGCTGGCCTGTTTCTTAAACAGTCCAGGTCTGACCCCAGCCCAGGGCCCTTGCATTTGCTGGTCCCTCGGCCTCACTCGCTCTTCCTCAGACCAGCACTCGGCACCATCCCCCTCCCACTGCGCTCTCAGCCCAAACGCCTTTGATTTGAAGAGGACTTTTTGACTATCTCAGCACAAGTAGCCCCTACCTCCACTCCATCGTCTTGGAGGCATTTTCCCCTCTTTAAATTTGTCTTATCTACTTGTCTTCTGGCTCACTGTCTCTGTGAGGGGCTGGTCACTTATTCTCCTGGAACAAGAAATGCCTCTCATATGGTAGGCACCGAAGGAAAAGTCACCTGGTATTCTCGTTTGGAACCCATTTGGATATTACTTGCTTCTCTTTCATAATTTTATTTTATGATGGTATCAAGCAAATTGGTCCACTGAATTTGTCCCTGTGGAGTCTACATATTAAAAAAAAAAAAATATATATATATATATATATATTTGTATAACATATTATCTATACATAGACACATATAAGTACATTATATGTATATACAAGGGTGTTGGAAACATCCAGCCATGTAGCCATTCTCGTTATATTGACAATGGCCGAATTCTTTCTGGACAGCCCGCATATTGCATGTGAGTACAAAATCTTTACACACTCGCCTGTGGTAACTAAATGTCTGCTGTGATCTCTACCCTCGTGCTTATTATCCACACAACTAAGTCCACTTTGCAGTGCTCCTGTGATAAGAACCCATGAAAACATGTGCTACAAGAGCTTTGAAGGGTCATTTCAAAAATCCATTCTACCAAGTTCTCCCTCTTCTCCTCCAGACTTCTTTTTGCACAGAAGTACCATTTCCCATGTTAAGTAGGCTTATAGGGAAATAAAGCACTTCGGGCCATAACAAGTTTGGACCAACTATTCCTCCCCCTTCACGGGGGTTATGCCATTCATTTGAAATACAGTAAAGTTGGTTTCTGTTTATATTTTCATTTTAGGGCTTTTCCATATTGTTGTTCACCTAAATTTTTGTTGAATATGTAGGCATTAACATAGTTCAGTAGTCAAAACTATACCAAAACATATTCTAAGAGAAGTGGTACTTCCACCTCCCATGGCTTCTACGCTATTCCCACCCTCTCGTGTCCCTCGTATCCCACCCCGTCCTTTCCACTCCGCCCTCACCCGTCCTACTCCATTACACGTCTATCCCACTCACCCCCCTGTCTCTTCCACCAGGTCCCAACCCATTCCCTGTACGTAACTGATCTTGTCAGTTTCTTGTTTATTCTCCCTGCATTTCTTTCTGGGGGGAAAAAGGAGCAATAAATGCCTATTTCCTTATGTTCCACTCATTCTTACACAAAAGGAAACAGAGTGTGGATGCCCTTTTGCACTTGCTTTCTTCATAGCAGTTCACAGTAATCTTCCTCAATCTCTTTTACAACGGCCTAGGACTCCACTGGGTAGATGTGCCATGGTTTATTCAAGTATCTCTTATGATTAGGCTTCTAGGCAGTTTAAAATATTTTGCAATTATAACAATGCTGTAATGAATAACCTTGTATATATAAGGTTCAACAATTAATTTTGCCAACTCATCCTAGAAAATGCTCCATACCTCATTGCTGAACATCACTATGATCAAATCCTTCCCTTGGGAAGCTATGCACTGATGCCAGTGCCCAATCCACCCTTCAAAGCAATTTTGGAACTCTTTTTCTGGAATGGCCATCAGAGCTGTCATTGTCCCCAAAATCTGACAGTGAACTTTGAGAACTTGCCACCTTGTGCTTACATTGGTAGCACTGAACAAACAACTCAGTAAGGTCAAAAGCAAGTGCTAAGTATTAGTTCATCAGCTATTGCCAAGTTCCCCTCCCCAAGAGTGGTAGCTGTTTGGACCCTCCCCGTAATATGTGATAGCATTATTTCCCCCATACCCTCATTAGCAGAGTGTGTTGTGGAACTTTTTAAATGTTTCCCAATCTCGTAGGTGAGAAATAGTGTCTCGAAGTAATTTCAATTTGCATTTCTCAATATGAGTAAGGATGAACATCTTATATATTTAAGGGCTATTTTTATAAACTCTTATGGTGAATTGTCCATGTCTTTTGTCCATGTTTGTACTCAGTTTTTTTTTTTCCTTTAAGTGTTAAGAAATCTCCCTGTATTGGAGATATTATGCCTTTGTAATGTATGTTGGAAATATTGTCTCCCAGTTTGTCACTTGTCTTTTGACTTTGGTGGTGGTGTATTCTGTCAGGTAAACTTCAAAATTGCTCTTATGTAGTTGTGCTTATCATTCTTTTCCTCTGTCGCCTCTGGATTTTGAGGCACAGTTAGAGAGCTTTCCCTTGACTCCAAGTTTTATGGAAATTCACTGCATTTTATCCAAATGCTTGTATAGCTTCAATTTCTACATTCCGATGTCTAATTTTTTTGGATACTATTCTTATGTGTCGTGCGGGATATAGATCTAATTTTATTTTTCAGCCAAACCATTCAGTTGTGGGAGTGTCACTGATTAAAAGCCCCATTCTTTAGAAGGGCCCTTGGAGCAAGGAGGGGTAAGGAAAGAAAGGTAGGAAAGGGCGGGAAGACAAGCCTTCACATCTTCCTTCTGCACACTCCTCATCCCAGGCAAATCCTGCATGATGAGCACATGCAACGAGGGTGTGCCTGACTCTCAGGGGGCCTGTGGGCTCTGCCTGCCCACAAAGCAGTCTTTCCCACTCAGGAGCTTGTGTCCAGGGCCTGTGGCTAAAAGCCAAGTTCAAATGACTGGTGGTTTGTGGGGAGTTGAGGCCTGGGGCCAGTGGCTCTGAAGTGACAAACATTTCTCTGCAGAGTTTGCATAGCATCCAGTTGGTCACAGCAGCATTTCTAATTTGCTGGCCCCCACAGCTGGTCACCACAGTTTCACCCACACCATCGGAAGAGTCAGAAAAGGCCCCCAGACCCCCAGGCTCGGGCTTGAAGACTGTGGACAACGAGACATGGCCTGCGAAGAGCTCTTCAGCAGGACACCTGCACTGCTGTAGCATGGTGTTTCCTGTACTTTCTGGTGCTTCATCTGTCTCTGACCCATTTTAGTATGGGAGTCTCTGAAAGCTTGGACAGTGAAGGCTTCCTGAGATGTTATAACTGGAAGTTCATTTTGTTACCTGGATTGCTCTTATAGGTAGAATCCTATTTCAGGGTCTCCTCCAAACTAAACTCACCCAGAACAATAAGAGTACTGAAAGCATCTAACTTTCCCTGAGGACCCGCCCCAGCTGGACACTCTGTAGACACTGCCTCTTTTACCTTCCCACAACCCTGTGAGGTTTGCTTTATTATTTTATCCATTTTGGAGATGGGGAAACTGAGGTGTAGAGGCTGCAATACTTGCTGAGGTCATCCTGTAGATGGTGTTGCTAGTTCTGGATCAGAATCTGAACCAACACCCGCTTTTGCAACCACTGTGCCTACTCCCTGATGAGACCCAGTTCTCATTGTCACCATGTTCGATAAGCAAAAACAAAGAAACAAACAAAAAATACCTGGAAGATTTGATATGCCAATTTTTCACTTGCTCATTTCACTTGTGTCCCTTCCAACTTGTACCCCAGCTCTGGGTTGTTAGGAACAAACTCAGGCCCACCCGGCAGGAGAGTCTAAAATAAATCGACAGGTTGAACTCTCTGCATGATGTCTTCAAAAATAACTGTTATATGTTTTCCAAAGGCAATACAATACCAAGTAGAAAAAAATGATTTTCTAGGTAAACCAGGTGCAAGTTATAAATTTAAAATGCAAATGGCATGAGCTAGCTACACTTAAAAAGTCCTAGGGTACAGCTGACTAACATTAAATACAAAATGTCCTTCCGTCTCTGACATTCATTTGCCAGTCACACTGTCAGTTAAAAGTAGTCATTTTGAAAGCAGTAATTCATTCTCTACAGTCCTTCCTTAACACAATTTCAGCCTGCAATTTAGATGATAGGAAAATTACAACCCCAGTGCACTATATTATGTGATATAAATGTTATTGCAATTAAGCCCGCTAGGAATGAACACACACACACACACACACAGACCCAACTACAACTGGTCCATGATTTAGTCTGTGTAAACATTTCCTATAAACTAAAGGGCTCTTGGACAAAACTGGAGTATAATGGGATCAAGTGCAAGATGACTTGAGAAGCTTTGAGTTTTACCTAGAATGATAAGGATATGGGTGTATTGGACTGACTTAAACATCGTAAGGGTTACCAGTCAGCCACCCATTAAAGGTGGAAATGCAGAGTGGTCCAAGACACCTTTTATTTTAACTCCAAAGCCACCAGGCCGTGTGACATGAGCTCCCTAGACTTCTTGATTCTGCCCATCACTTAGATCCCCACAGCCATTTCCTTGTATCAGTGCATCACACTTTGTTTTAGGTGACCACGGTCACTCCCTGACAGTCCTCTTTGTCAATGATACATATTCACTCCCCAGTTTGCCTTTAACACTGTTGTTCAAATGATGACTCTCAATTGCAAGTCTCACCAGGTTATTCTTGAGCTCAAAACTCTTTGAAAATTCTGCTACTTCCCTATGCCAGAGTGTCATTGTTTGTCAGGAATGCCACTCCCCAATTTCTCTGCCACCAAAACTTTCCCACTTGGACATTCCTTGTCAAGTTGTATTAGCTGGTTCAGGATCCCCTCTTCTGGGAGACCTGCTCCTCTAATGCCCCCTCCCCTCAATGGAGTAAATTTCTTTTCCTCTATCTGTGCTCCTTTTCTATCTGCTATATATGCTCATTGTGGCACTTAATATAACTGCTTGTTCATGGCTGGATACTTCTTGGGAGCAGGAATTATTATGCTAGAATCAACACTGCCCCATTTCGTGTCATTTTTGGTGTGCTGAAAAATGAGAGGGAAAAAAGGAAATGCTAATAAAATGTTATAAAATATTTTGGGTGTTGTATAATGAATGTCTTCTTCTAATCTTGTTGGGTTAATCTGGTTATTAGGTGTACAGCCTCATTTGGATATAACACCAAGAAGCTAAATCTAAAACCTTGTAAAATTGGAGTTTAGGCCACACAGCTCTTCTGTTGCAAATGCCAATCTCCCATAGATGATAGGTCCTAATCTTCATCCTCCATGGAGGACCCCTTCCCTGGAACATCAGAACCAATCAATAAATGTTAAATTCAATTTGAAAGAGCAAAGATTCCTTTAAATTCTAGGTAAATAAAAAGGATCTGTTCTCTTCATACATATGTTTAGTATTTTTTTAATTATGGCTTTTTTCTCTAGACAAATTAGACAAAGCTAGCTGCTATAATAAATAAATTGAAAGATGTAAAATGGCTCAAAGATTACATAATCTTTTCCTTTCATAAGCCAAGTCTGAAGAGAGTGCTGTAACCATCAGGCATCTCTCCTTCAAGCAATCATTCTAGAGGCCCAGGATTCATCCACAATTTAGGTTCTGCTATATTTTAGGTGTGACTTCCAAAGTTGTCTGCATTCAAGTTAGGAAAGGGGGAAAGACCATGACTGTTTATAAGTGGAGGGTTTCCGCTCACATCCCATTGGCAGAAGGTATACACATGTATACATGTACCTGCAAGGGATGCTGGGGAATGCAGTATAGCTGTGTCCAGGAAGAAGAGAAAACTGGCTTCATGAGCTTTGAGTCAGCCTTAATAATGTTTTTATATAAATTTATACTGTTAGGGCAAAAGACAATTGCAAGTCTTAGCAAAGAAAATAACAGTAACAACAATATCTGTAATTTCACAAGTATTTACTACATACCAGGCACTGGTCTTTATGCACATTGTCCTATTTTTGTACTTGAATAAGCTGCAAGGTGGATATTGTTACCTTTTTCTTGAAGATGAAAAAAACTGAAACTCAGAGTGGGAAAGTAATTTGACTGAGGTCACACAGCAGAGTAGGAATTCAAATTCGTATCTGACTGAGTTCAGAGTCCAAAGTTTTTCTTTGCTGTCATGCAGTGTTTCCTAAAAGATTAGCCTTCGAATGGATGAGAAGGTTTGACATAATACAGTGTGAACTTCTGAGAGTAACAATATGTAACTTGTTAGAAAAGGAAGGAAAATTGGGAAGACATTCATTCACTTAACCTCCTTACTTCCCAAGTGAAAAAACTATGGTTCAGAAAGAATAGACATCCAATTAGTGTTAAAGCCAAAACTAGTATCTATAGCTCACGACTCCATAGTATACTTCCGTACAAATATGATAATTTTTTAATCTACTTTGTGAAAGTATGATTGTGGGATTTTTTTATGGGAACTGCATTAAATCTGTACCTTGCTTTGGGTAATATGGGCATTTTAACAATGATATGTCTTCCTATCCATGAACAGGGACTATCTTTCCATTTCTTTGTTTCCTCTTCAATTTCTTTCAAAAGCGTCTTATAGTTTTCCGTGTTTAAAAGTCTGTTACATTCCTTGTTAAGTTAATTCCTAGGTATTTCATTCTTTTTCTTGCAATATAGAAGATATTGACTCTATCATTTCTTTGTCTGAAGATGCTTTGTTTGTATATAAAAATGCTGTTGATTTTTGTACGTTGATTTTGTATCCTGTGACTTCACTGTATTCGTTTATTATTTCTAATAGTTTCCTGGTGGAATCTTTGGAATTTTCTACATAAAGGACCATGACATCTGCAAATAGTGACAATTTGACCTCTTCTCTCCCAATTTGGATACTTTTTATTCCTTTCTCTTGCCTGATTGCTATGGCTAGAAGTTCCAGTACCATATTGAATAGCAGTGGTGACAGGGGGCATCCCTGTCTTGTTCCTGATTTTAGTGGAATAGGTTTCAGCTTTTCCCCATTCTGTATGATATTAGCTGAGGGTTTGTCATATATGGCCTTTATTATGTTTAAATACTTTCCTTTTATACCCATTTTATTCAGTGTTTTTATTATAAATGGATGTTGTATCTTGTCGAATGCTTTTCCTGCATCAATTGATATGACCATATGGTCTTTATCTTTTATTTTGTTTATGTGGTGTATCACATTGATTGATTTTCATATGTTGAACCACCCTTGTGCTCCTGGGATGAATCCCACTTGATCATGATGTATGATCTTTTTGATGCATTGTTGTATTCTATTTGCTAATATTTTGTTCAGGATTTTTGCATCTGTGTTCATCAGAGATATTGGTCTATAGTTTTCTTTTTTGTGTGTGTTGTCTTTGCCAGGCTTTGGTATTAGTGTAATGTTGACCTCATAGAATGAGTTAGGAAGTATTGCTTCCTCTTCAATTTTTGGAAGAGTCTGAGGAGGATAGGTGTTAATTCTTCTTCGAATGTTTGGTAAAATTCGTTGGTGAAACCATTTGTCTGGGGCTTTTGCCTCTAGGGAGGTTGTGGGTAGTCATTTCAATTTCTTTACTATTGATTGGTCTATTTAGATTATCCAGTTCTTCTTGGTTCAGTCTAGATAGGCTATAAGTTTCTAGAAACTTGTCCATTTCTTCTAGGTTAAATTTAGTGGCATAAAGTTCTTCATAATATTTTCTTATAATCCTTTGTGTTTCTGTGGTATCAGTGGTAATTTCTCCCCTTTCATTTCTAATTTTGGATATTTGTGTCCTTTCCTTTCACCCTTTGGTTAGTCTAGCCAGGGGTTTCTCAATTTTGTTGACTTTCTCAAAGAACCAGCTCTTTTTTGCATTAATTTTTCCTATTGTCCTTCTGTTCTCCATTTCATTTAGCTCTGCTCTAATTTTATTACTTCTTTCCTTCTGCTGACTTTGGTTTTTGTTTGCTCTTCTCTTTCTAGTTCTTTAAGATGGGATGTTAGGATGTTTACTTGTGACTTTCCTTGTTTCATAAGATAGGCCTGTGTGATATAAATTTCCCTCTTACTACTGCTTTCGCTGTGTCCCAGTAATTTTGATATGCTGTATTTTCATTGCCATTAGTTTCTATGTATTTTTTAATCTCTACTTTTATTTGTTCTTTGATCCAGTCACTTTTAAATAAGATGTTGTTTAATCTCCACGTATGTATTGTTTTTTTTGTTGTTGTTTTTTTGTTTTTGTTTTTTTTTTTGCTTGCCTTTTACAGTGGAGCTCCAATTTCAGAGCTTTGTGGTCTGAGAATACACTTGATATGATTTCAATCTTCTTGAATTTGCTGAGGCTACTTTTGTGTCCCAGCATATGGTCTATCCTTGAGAATGTTCCATGTGCACTAGAAAAGAAAGTATACTCTTTTTTTACTGGATAAAGTGTCCTGAAGATGTCAATTATGTCCAGTTGCTATAATGTGTCACTTAGAGCTGATTTTTAAAATTTATTTTCTGTTTGGATGATCTGCCTATGACCATTAAGCAGGTGTTTACATCTCCTCTGTGATGCTGTTCAATTCCCTGCTGGACTTCCTTGCTACTCAGAGCCTCAGAGCTTGGCTCCCAGGCCTCCTCTGCAACACACTGCTTTTAGGTCCTCTGACTTCCACACTTGTCGCTGCTTGTCCTCCCCCCTCTCCCCTATATTGTGCTGCTCCCTGATTTCTTTCTACTGCCTTTAGTTAGCTGAGGTGGTGTTGGGTCATGATCTGTCTCTGCTCCCTCCTTTCTCTCCCACTTGCTCCCCTTTCTCTAACCTTCAGGTGTTTTCTTGTGGTGCATGGATTTCTCAGTTGTCTCTGTACCACTCAGGGTTTCCCATATTGGATCCTGGCTGGCTGTTTAATTGTATTTTCTGGGAGAGGTTATAGGGACCTTCTCTCTGGTTGCCATCTTTCCAATCTCTCCTGGTTGATCTTAATATAATCTGTTTTCAAGAAACCTCTGGAATGGCTGAGAAAAGATGATGTCGAATGGCCTCAAGTTTTCAGTCTCCCTAATTTATTTGACTAGAGGAAACCTAGAACCTCTGCTTTCCAACATGGTGATAAGCTTGGATTTTCTTGCTTGGGTTTTGGAAGAGATTGGTTTTAACCTACCAAAGAACGCTGTGGCTTGATTCACTGAGACTCCTTCAGTTTTCTGTGCCAGGATGTCAGAGACCAGGACTTTTTTATATTTTGCTGCCTCTTACCACTTACCCTCAACCTTCCATCAAAATACCAGATATGAGATATTTTACACAGGTTACTGAGTTGGGATGAAAGGATAGACATGCCAGTGGCATACCCCAAGTGAATTAAAACTTCTTGCATAAATGTGAGCATCTCTACATTTTTTCAGTGTTTTTATACCCAAATGTATACATTTCTTATTCTTCTAAAACAAATTAAACTGTCTCCTCCCATGTGAATTTGACTGTAGGGTCATCAGATAAGTGTTCTAGTGTTTGCAAAGATAACAGCTAGTTTATCTTTTTCTAGCTGCAGCCTGTCTTGGAGCTTTACTACTTTTTCAGCCTGATTTATAAAGGAACAAAGTTTTATTGTGACCAAGTGTGAAAGTTAAATACATTTCGCTTTGTATTCTATATATTACATAAATATAACATAGTTAAATGGGAAAATGGCGACAAAGAAAAAATAGTGGCATTGGACAGGATTCAATTCCACCTTTGTGTCCTGGCTTATTCCCTTTTTCCAACCCCAAAGCCACTTTGGACCTGACTTAAAGTGAAGGAGATTTCCAAAGCTGTAAGAAATGCTATTAATTCAGAAAATTAGTCCTGACTACCTGGTTTACAATTAGTTCATGGGAGCTGAGCTAATTTGGATTCTGTTCAGGCCTGTAAACCTTTCACTGCAAACAGAAGCATAGCACACTGCTGGAATGACAACTGGCTGAGGTTTATTAGTTAGTGAGGAAATGTTTTCTAAGGGAGCATATGGTGTGAAAAGGCCCAATTTTGATAATAGATAAGCCTTCCTGGGCTTTTAATTTTATGTTTAATTGGGCACAAAATTCAGGTTCTCAGATTTAGCATGGGTGCTGGCCAGAATAATCAAAACAGCAGTAAAATGAATGGAGTGGCATGGGGCTTCCAACTTTGATTTGATAGCACCAAGAAAGCACTCACGTGGAGTTTATGGTTTTAAAGCATATTTCTAAAGAACATCGTGAGACATTGTCTTAGTTTGGCTAAGTGCCTGGCTGACATGGCAAAATGTTAAATAATGACCAAGAAACTTTCTAATTCTAGTGGTTGAGAGAGCAGCCACATTCCAAGCCACTGAATGTAGGTCAACAGTACACCCTCGGCTGGACCTAAAAGAGGAAAAAGTGCCAGGGCCAGTGCTGCAGGAGTCTGTTCTCCCTCCACCTTCACCTGAGATGCCCTTTGCATAAGCACGTGAGGTGCCGTCCTGCTGAAACTCTGCTGAAGAACAACTTCTTCCTTATAAAGCAAACGGAAATGCTGCCCATTTTGAAAAGAGTCACCAACGGTAGTTGGAATACATGATTTTTAATAAATTGTTATCATAAACCATCAGTAAGTAACCAAAATTTTCACAGAGAAATGTAAAATGATTCATTTTGCTTTCTTAATTTGTTTCCATTGTGATTCTTTTCTGTTTTGTTCTTTTTCTTCCATCTTAAAGTGTCCTTCCTCCCTTGCTTCCCTCCCTCCCTCCCTCTTTCCTTTCATTTCCTTCTCTCTCTCTCTCTCTCTCTTTCCACCCCTCCGCCCTCAAGGCTATAAGCAACAAAAACTTATTTCTCCCAGTTGAGGAGGTTGGACAGTACAATATCAAGACAACAGTATGGTCATGCTCTGGTGACAGCTCTTTTCCTAGTTCATAGCTGGTGCCTTCTTGCTGTGTCCTCACGTGGTGGACTTACTTCCTTATTTTCTAATAACGGCATTGAAGATTAAATTTTTTCTTCTCAGTAACCTTAGCTCTGCCATACATATTTTGTTTGACCTGTAGTGATTTTGTTATTCAGGTTTAATTTTTTTAAAATATTCATTATTATTTCTTCTTTAAACCACAAAATTTTCAGATGCATGTTTTTAGTTTCCAAAGATCTGAAGGAGTTTTGGCTGTCTTTTAGTTTTAATTTCTAATTGAGTTTCATTTTGTCAGAGAACAGGCTTCCAATCTGTTAATTCTTTGAGGTTTGTTGAGAATTTCATTTAGATATTCTGTATATGTTTTAAAAAACTGTATTCTCTAGAGGATCAAGATATCTATGCACATCTCTTAGATCAAGCTTATTTGCGTTGTTTGAGTTATCCTGAAAATTTTTCAGTTTGCTTTAATCTCTCTGATTTTGAGAGTTGGGTTACAATATCCTATTATGCTTGTAGATTTATTTATCTGTGCTTCTTGGTCAGCCTTTGCTTTATTTAATTCAAGGTGAAATTGTTAGGCTCATGAATGTTTTATCTTAACTATGGATATTTCCTTTGTAAAAACCTGTCATGTCTGTCCTTTCCTGTATTAACACTCTTTACCCTAAATTCTATTTTTGTCTGCTATGAATACAGCTACTAGCTTTCTTTGGCTTAGCACTTAACTGGGATATCTTTTCCCAGCCCTTTATTTTCAACCTTTCTGTGTCATTTTGGAGTAATTTGCAAGTACTCTTGGACTTACTTTGTTTTACAAAAAACACAAAGAGCTTTAAGATCACCTAGGAATAAATCTAGTGAAGGCTCAGAGATTTAAATAAAGAAAAGAAGTTATCCACATAAAGAGGCTCTTCAAATACTTAAAACAATTTGAAAATCTATAGGAATTACAGTTACCAAATTAGTTTCCTTCTTTATTTGTCCATCTGTACTTGGGAGTTTCTGAAACCTGAAGCTCTGGCTTATTTGTTTTCTTATCTTTCAGGAAAATCTCGTACAACAGCTCTGAAATACGCAGGCCTGAAGATCATTTCCCCAATAGGAGACAATATGGTGTAACAGCTCTCCACACCCTTCAGGGAGTGTTATGTTTAGAAGAAAAAAACACCCCTAAAAGCATTTGTGAGAGATGACTGAGTGTTTTTATCAGCAGTGATAGGGACTTTCCCCCATAAATATATGGCATTCAATAACACAATCTCCTTTTCCAGCTACATGCACGCGTCCTTCAAAGCCACTCTCCCTCCAACCACGTGACCATTCAGCAGAGAAAAATCAGCCCGTTTACATAACAGCTGTTAGTGTGAGCGCTGACATATTACTTCAGGGCCTTCCACCTATAATGGGTTTTTCAAATGTGTTGCCATGTTCAGTTGATTAGTTGTGGGTGATCTGAAATGTCAAACTATTAGCCTTGACAACTACTGCCAAGGTTACTATCTTCGGAAAATATCTTTTTAATAATATAACTGTTTGTAAGTGGAAAAGGTGATGCTCAAAATACAAAGTAACAATAAGTGTGGATTACCAAACCACTGATGGCTTCAGTTTTTCATTTTCTTTGGTGATACATGGTCTAGGGGCTCCTTTTTAATGAACAAGCACCACCAATGCACCCCTAAGTTTCCATGAGCTCTACAAATGTGGATTTCAGTATTGGAAATAGAAGACAGGGCATAGAGGGAGGGCTGACAGAAACAAACACTTTGAATTAAGAACTCTACCATCTCGTGTGTGTAAGATGCCGTGGAGTCACTTCAACACCTGCCCAGAGATGAAGGTCTACAAATTCAGTTCTGATATGGATGAGCTCTTAAAACCCAAAGTTGTGCTTTTCAATCATCAAGATGATCCTCAAAAAACGTGACAGGGAGTTAAAATAGCCTTGGGCCCCTCCTTTTTCATCCTTCACTCTCACCAATACGACCGCCCCACCCCCTAATATTTATACTCGTGTCTTCCAATTGGTGATACTCCCAACTACTGCCAACTTTTCCCTGGTCCTTTCCTCTACTCTTTAAAATAAACTGCCATCACCTCCACCTTGCCTGTATGATAGTTATTCCCAATTACTGAATATTACACTGGGACTTCGAGGTGGTCTGGAACTCTACCAGACATACAAGAATATAGAGTCGGCCTATCAGGAAGGGGTTAGCAATTGTCCGTGGATTTGCCCCTCTTGGGAAATATTTCTATTATAACCCAAGCTTCCTGGAAATTACACCTCAGCCCTGGGATTTTTTTCTGGGCTGGGAAATGCTGGTAGAACAAACAACAAACATTGTTTACTATCAGAGTAACATTGCCACTGAGTGAAAGAAATTAAAGAAAGACTGACCCATGAAAGCAGCTACCACCACCTCTGGGAATTCAGAGGCCAAGCAAGTTGGGACTGACCCACATAATCAAGCTTTCAACAAAAGGACAAAAAGAAACACATGGTGTTTTCATGTTAATATGTACTGAGAGGCTATAATGTTTTCTTTTTCTTGCTTTTTCATAACAAAATTGGTTGACTTCTTCTACAGGAATCTGTATTACTCAGTGGCGAAAGTGGAAAGGAGTTTACATGGGAAAAGAGTGGACTAAAGGTACATTTTATAATGTACGAAAATATGAAAAACAGTGCATCTATCCTGCATTACATTTTTTTTTTAGAGCAGAGGTTCCAAAATTATAATACCAGAATCCCAAATCAGATTAGTAGTGGAGATTTCATGCACTTTGTCAGGCTGGTAGGGTAGATATTTGGGGGTAGAGGATCATCTGCTATTACAGTTTAAAGGACCCTAAAGAAGGCTGCTAGCTCTTTAAGGAAGGCTCGAACTGCAAAAGCACTTGACTGATAAGTGCAGGGAGACTCTGTTATAGCACAACTCTGTCTTTTAAATCTGCCTTTCACCCACAGCCATCCCCAGAATACCTGGAGATGCAGAAATTTGTTGATGATACCAATGTTTTCTATAAGATATATGCTGATTTCAAAATGTGATTAATTTAATCATACCTGCACAAAATAGTGGATACCAGTTCTAAAATGTGTGACAGATTTTAGTTAAAACTGGTACATGGGTAGAGCTTGAAGAAATAGCAAGTTATGCTGAATGAAATCCAAAGATCACCAAACAATTGTGTCAAGGTAGTTATAATTTTAAATGTGTATTTTTGTTACCTGTTTCTAAAGTAGAGATAACAATTTCCTTTAATTGAGAACACTCTCAGAATAATGTTTTAAATGCATAAAATAAAATATGGAGAATTATAAAGGAAAACAGCACCTCAAAATTCAGTTGTCAAAATATTAAAAAATAAATATGTAGGAGATCCAAGATGGTAGAGTAGATAAACACTGTGCTTGCCTCCTCCTGTGAACACGTTATAATTACAACTAAATGATAGAAAAATCAACCTGGTGAACCATCTGAAGTCTAGTTGAACAGAAGTTTTATAACTAAAGATACAAAGAAGGCACAATGAGACTGGTAGGAGGGGGTGTACAGACGCACTTGTGAGACTCACCCTGGGCCCTGACAAAGGGACAGTGACTTGTGGGGTGTCAGAGACATACAGGGAGAGATTGAGTTGTGTGGCTTCAGGGCAAAGACTGCAAGACAGCCACCATTTTCGCTGTATGGGGTCTTCCTCTTGTGTGGACAGAAGGTGGGTGCTATCTTCCCATCCTGAACCCTCCCTGACACCCATGGCCAGATCTGAATCTGAGATTGTCAGGCGAGCTCCATTCACTCTTCCCTGGTGCCTCCCTGAAACCCCTCCTCACCTAATTTGCAAACCACAAGAGGATTTATCAATGGCTGAACCTTACAGGAGCTGATGGATAAAAGCAGGCCTCCAGGTGTCCTAGATTTTTGTGGAGCTACCCCAGACCTGGTACTGGTGGCAGCCATCCTCAGTTTGCAGCATGGCCTCTCCCAGCAACCTCCAGATTTAGCACAAGCAATAATCAACCAGAGATCACTTTGTAGGTTCTATCAGGTATTCCTTGGCTGGTCACAGGGAGTAGTTGACCTTGGCCTGCACCAGAGCCCTTCCCAAGAGTCCCCAGAACCAACATACTTGGAAATTGACTTCAGACCACAGCAGAGCACCACCCGATTAGCCCCACAAGTGGCATATCCAAAGGGTTGTCTCAACAGACACCAGAGCCCATGGGGCCAAGTCCCCGTCCATGGGATAAGCCCCACACACAATAGCCCATAAGCTATGGATATGGAAAAACTTCATAGCCAGTCAGCCTGAGAGTCGATCTTACCCACTAATATGCCAATAGCAATCAAGTCTTAACTATAACAAGGGGGCACACATACCTATTCCTGGCACACCTGGCACAGGTGACTGGAGAGACTGTGCTGCTGGGCTCCCCAGGACACCTATTACATAAGGTCACCCAGCCGAGACTGGGAGATGTAGCAGATCCACCTAATAATACACAGAAATAGACACAGAGAGGTAGCCAAAGTGAGGAAATAAAGAAATACATTCCAAAATAAAAAACGGGACAAAACTCCTAAACAAACAAAACAAAACAACTAAACAAAATAGATGCAAACAACCTACCAGATACAGAGTTCAAAACAATGGTTATAAGGATGCTAGAGGATATTAGTGAGAACTTCAACAAAGAGAGAGCAAACATAAAAAGGACATAGAAACCATGAAAAAAAAAAGGTCAGAAGTGAAGAATACAATAACTGAAATGAAAAATGCACTAGAAGGAATCACCAGCAGACTAGATGAAACAGAGGATCAAATCAACGATTTGGAAAGCAAGATAGCAGAAAACACCCAATCAGAATAGTTAAAAAAAAAAAAAAGCAAACACAGTGAGGATAGTTTAAGAGACCACTGGGATAATACCAAGCACAACAACATTCACATCACAGGGGTCCCAGAAGGAGAAGAGAGAGAACAAGAAATTGACGATCTATTTGAAGAAATGATGACTAAAAACTATCCTAACCTGGTGAAAGAAATAGATATACAAGCCCAGGAAGTGCAGAAAGTCTCAAACAAGATGAATTCAAATAGGGCCACACTAAGATACATCATAATTAAAATGCCAAAGATTGAAGATCCTAAAAGCAGCAAGAGAAAGTTACTCATAAAGGAGCTCCCATAAGACTATCAGCTGACTTCTCAACAGAAATTTTGCAGGCCAGAAGAGAGTGGCAGGAAATATTTAAATGATGAAAAGCAGGGTCTACAACCAAGATTACTCTACCCAGCAAAGCTATTATTTAGAATCAAAGGACAGATAAAGAGCTTCCCAGACAAGAAAAAGCTAAAGGAGTTCATCACCATCAAATCAGTATTACAAGGACATCAGAAGAACTTTCTTAAGATGAAAAGAAAAAAAAAAAAGATAAAAGATATGAATAATAAAATAGCAATAACTACATACCTATCAACAATTACTTTCAGTGTAAATGAATTAAATGCTTCAATTAAAAACATAGGATGGCAGAAGGGTAAGAAAATAAGCCCCTTACATATGCTGCCTACAAGAGACTCACTTCAGATAGAAAGATACACATAGTCTGAATGTAAAGAAATGGAAAAAGTTATTTCATGAAAACAAAACAAAACAAGAAGCTGGGGTAGCATATTTACACCAGACAAAGTAGACTTTAAAACAAAGACGATAGCAAGAGATAAAGAAGAACCCAGTTAGCTATATTTTGAAATAAAGATCTTAAAAATTTTGGGGTATTTATCCAAAATAAATAAATAAATAACAACAACAAACCCCAAAACACTAATTTGAGGGAATGTGTGCATTCATATGTTCATTGCGGCATTGTTTACAATAGTCAAGAGATAGGGGTAGCCTGTGTGCCTGTCGATGGGTGAATGCATAAAGAGGAGACGGTACGTACATACAATGGAATATTTCCCGACAGGCAAAGGAATAGTTTTTGCCATCTGCAGCAGCATAGATGGACCTGGAGGTCATTGTGCTGAGTGGAGTATGTCAGACAGAGAAAGACAGATGCAACATGATTTTGCTTATATGTGGAATCTAAAGAACAAAATAAACTAACAAAGCAAGCAAAAACAAGCTCATAAATACAGAGAACATTTTGATGGTTGCCAGATGGAAGGGGTTTGGGGAATGGGTGAAAAATTGGACAGGATTAAGAAGTACAAATTGGTTGTTACAAATTAGTCATAGGAATGTAGGATATAGCTTAAAGAACACAGTCAATAATATTGTAATAACTACATATGGTGTCAGATGGGTACTAGATTTATTGGGGTGATATTATAAATAGATGGCAGGGGGGTTGTGGATCATGGTGAATAGGGTGAAAGGACTAAGAAGTATAAATTGGTAGTTACAAAACAGTCATGGGATGTAAAGTACAGCATAGGAAATGTAGTCAATAACATGGTAATAACTATGCATAGTGCCAGGTGGATACTAGACTAGTCAGGGGGATCATGTCTTAAAATTATCTAAATGTCTAACCACTTTGCTGAATACCTGAAATCAATATAAAATAATACTGAATGTCAACTGTTGTTGAAAAATTAAAATGGGAGGAAAAGGTGAAGGGGCATAAGTGCTCCAAATTTCCAAGTTTAAAACAAGTAAGTCATAGGCATGCAATGTACAGCATAGGGCATATGTCAATAATAGTGTGATAGCGTGGTACAGTGTCAGGTGGTTGCTGGGCTTACCATGCTTATCAGTTCTTTAGGTATATAAATGTTGAATAACAATGGTGTATACCTGA
Organism: Lyroderma lyra; assembly: GCA_004026885.1. Classification (NCBI taxonomy): domain Eukaryota; kingdom Metazoa; phylum Chordata; class Mammalia; order Chiroptera; family Megadermatidae; genus Lyroderma; species Lyroderma lyra. The sequence continues at coordinate 18,187 of PVJL010009150.1, read as the reverse complement.
AACATATATTATTGTATGTTAGCTACCTTTTGAAATAAAAACCTTAAAAAACCCAAATATGACCTATGTAATCCTTGCTAACAGATGTCACCCCAATAAGTCTAACAATAAAAATGAATTTAAAAAAAAACCCAAATATGTAATATAGTAAGATGCATACTTCTTTATTAGTGCATTAAATAACAGGATCTGGTGCTGAGTTTAGCAATTCCTAACCTTTGAGGTAGTGATGACCATAAATGGTAGTTTGATACCTCTGCAATAACTGTAATGTGATGTGAAAATACCTGATTTCTATCAAAGTCACAAGTACTATCAATACTATGGTGGTTTGTTGTCTATATTCATGATTAAAGGAAATGCCAAGTGTCATTTAGAGGTTCATGAAAATGATATAATTATTTTCTCATTCAAGTTCATGAACCTGCTGAATTCTAACCCTGGGCATTTTGAGGGGCCATAGACTCCAGCTTCAGAACTAATAAGTTCTTATAAGCCAACATTTACTGAGTTAATGCTCTGCCTGTTTTAACAGGAGGCACCACCACCTGCTTGTTCAACAATACAGGCCTCTCACTGATGCCCTCGGAGGCCGTCATGGAAACACTGCCCTTCCCCACCTTCATCCCGTAATGGGGCAATGGCGCCCAATCGGAGAGGCAGAGACATTTCTCTACGTCATAGGAATCTTATTAATTGGAACTCTTTGGAATTTAATCAGTTCACCATGGTAATGGAGTTAAACAATGCTATTCACACATATAATTCCTTCAGAAATAATTGTTGAGCCTGTCAATTCCACAGTTGCCCAACTCTTGAACAGAAGCTCTGACAGAGGAGTCTTCTTGGCTGCTGAGTTTCTAGAAAAGAAAGAAAGAAATATTTTCTCAAATTTTCTTTTACTCAAAAAATTATTTTTATTTAATATCAATAAGGAAACAAATGGAAGTTGGACTATCTCGAGAGGCAATGTAATACAGTAGAAAGTGTCTCCAGGGTCAAACAGATCTGGGTTCAAATTCCAGTCAGCTCTTCACTAACTATGACCCTGAGTATTTAATCTCCCTAAACCCCAGCTTCCACAGAAGTAAATGTATATGGTGGCACGTATACCATAGCACCATTGGGAGCACAAAATGAAGCTGTTCGATGTCTGTAGACACTTAGTGCCTTAAAACACGTGGCCAGTAAAGCAAATGCCATCTTACTCTCTCCAAGCACAACCATTCCCACCAGCTCCCTTTTTGTTATGTGACTCCTCCTAGGAATGGTACAGATGTCAGTTTTCTCATCAGAAAAATGCTGTGCTCTTCTCTTGAAATTTCTTATGAAAATACTAATTTGAAAACATGTTTCAATAGCACATGCAAACTCTCCAGCAACAAATAAATGTTATGTTTTTGGGACAGAAAGGATCCCAAACGTAGAGGGGAGGGAAGAATCAGAGTAAGAAACTGTCAAAAAACAAAAATATTCCACTAATGATCCAATAACAAAACTGCAAGGTGAAAATTTGGGGTTTTCATACCAAACAGAAACGTCATTACTCAGCTCTTCATGTGAACAGCACTATTGATCCAAATAACCAAGAGTTTTCTAGAAATTGCTGGGTTTCCTCCTTTTCTATTTTTAGTTTGGCCAAACCGATTCTTTTAAGCATTGTCCATAGCCACAGGAGCAGTCAATTTAAACAACCCCCCTATGCTAACATCCCTCAATTTTTAAAAATTCAGCTTTTGTACCTATTTTAGCCAGTGATTAAAATGTAATCTAAAAGGAGTGATGCTGATAAGAGAACGAAAGAGTTGTATTATATCATGGACCATTCTTGCTGTTTCCCGGGTTAATTTAGGAAATTTGGGTCAAATGGTAAGAATTTAAATGTAAGGAGATCATCTATAAAGTAAGCAACGAAAAGCAACCTCCTTCAGGAAGGATATTTAGTTTCTCCAATGGTATTACAGGATCAAACAGCTTTAAATAAGTAATAATTGCAGCAACCAACATTTCTGGAACATTTACTTACTATATGCCAGTCACATGAATGACCTCATTTAGTCTCACAACACTAGCAAGAGGTACTATTTTCATCCCATTGTACAGATCTGAAACTGGTTTACAGAGGTACAGGTGATGTGGAGCAGAAAGTAGAAGGCCAAGTAGACATCAAGTTAGGGGTATCTGTGGGCAAAGACCATTCAATAAAAGCATCACCAGCTCAAAAGTATTACAACTAGCCATCTACCCTAGCTCTTTTTTAAAATGAAACTACAAACTCCCCCAAATATAGTGGCCCGTCAGCTTGTACTATCTCTGGTAGTCTTTGACCAGAAAGTTCAGCTAAGTTGCTGGAAGCATTGACATCAGAGCTAGCCTAACAGATGCAGGAATGGGGGCTCAATCCTTTCCTCTTCTCCTCCTTGGCCAGTAGCTATCTCAGGAAATGGTCCTGACCCCCAAGGGCCAGGGCATGGGAGTAAAAACCCCAGCACCTACCCTCATCTTTGGCAACATTGAAAGGAGGATCAATCATTTTTACTCTTCAAATGATTCATTGTCGTGAGGAGTGGGAGCACTGTAACAAAGAATTCCTTGAAGAGGTGCAAAATAATCAGCATTGTCATCAGAGAGCTAACTTGGACAATGTAGGGGCATACCTTCCAGAGAAGCCTAGAGTTTCTGGAGTTATTCACTCTCCCTCCGCCAGTTGTGATCTTGGCCATGGTTTTTCCCTTAGAAAAATTAGTGTAAGGTGAAAATCTAGTTTTGGAATCCTGGCATTCTCACCAAGAGGCCCAGTGCTTGCCCTACAATGCTACCAGAGAAAGGTTTCCCTTCTGGATGTTTAGAATAAGAGTTTCATTTTTTAAATTCTCTGTATTTGCTGAGATGAAGCATTGAGGCTATTGGTATTATTTTTTTCCTATCAATTAAATTAGGCTTAGTTATGTAAAACAAGTCAATGAAGCTGAGGAGTTTCAAATCAAGATTCCACCCCAGTTGCCTTTAGTGTGGCTTTGTGATGTTAACTGTTTCTAAGAGAACAATATTTAACATTTAATTTCCCAAGAATCTTCCCAACCTACTAAAGTTGAAGTTTGCATTTATGCACTGAACTTCTACCATCTTCCTTTTAATAACAGTCCATATAACCTGGCCCACATATAGATATGGACACAAGGATCAATGGATGAAATATCAAGATCATTAACACAAGGTAAGAGCCATTCTATTCAAGCTGGTAAGTATTACTTGTCACCTTCCAAGTTCCTAACTTTGCTATAGGCACTGAGGAATAAATGAGAATGAAAATTAAACAAGAATATAACCATAGTTACTATTTATTGTGTGTTTATTCCACGCCAGGCACGGTACTGGTTACCTTGAACAGACATTGACTTGGTTCTCATCCCTTCTCTGGGAGGTAAGTATGATGCTTTCTATTTGAGATGTGAGGAAGCTTAGAGTCAGAGAGCTGAGTGACCTTCCAGGCCCCCACAGCTGGCAAACTGTAGAGCTGGGGGTTGAACCCATACTCTTGACCACTGGACCTCACGTAACCTCTACCCTGAAGAAATTTATATCCAGTCTGAGGACAAAACTCATGTACACAAAGGCTGGTTGTTCAAACTACCTGGGAAAACATTTAGAGAGAGGCCTAGAGGTATAGAAAATAGGTTGGCTACAAAATAAGCAGATCTGTTATATGGCTTGCCTTCCAAAATCATCTCAGCAGGATTTTAAAGCCCCAATATCTCACATTCTGCCACATCCCAGTCAGAGGGAACTCGATACTCATAATTGAATTGTATTAATTTACTGGAGCAGCTTTTCCCATTTATACCATAACAAATAGGCTTTTCAAAACTTCTATAGCAATGGTGTTCTCTTTTATATTCAGATTGACTTCTAACAATATTCCGGGGAATTACTTAATAATAACTTTGACAGCATCTTGATCAAAAGATAATGGTATATCCATTGGGTATCTTTTTCTTTCTTTGCCATGGGTGAAAAATGAAGGCATATAAAGGCTAATAATGTTCTCTAAGGTTTAACAGCAAATCAAAAAAAATTAGAGGCAAGAAAGAGTTTTACAAGAGTGAGGTGTGCTACCCAAATATCAGGCATTATTATGAAGAAAGCTGATCCTATATGTCTTGATCACTACACCCCAAGTACATTTTACTGACTAATCCAGGACTTCCTGCTTTAAATGTGATTTTCTAATGAATTCACTCATTTAACAAATACTCATGTGCCAGACAGCATGCTTTTGAGCTAGGAACCAGAGGATACAATGGGAAAAAGAAAGAAAGCAGAGACTAGCTATTCCAAGTTCTAGTAAGAAATTATAATTCAGGGTATCAGAAATCATATGCCAAGGAACATGCTGAGCTGAGAAACAACTGGTTCCATTTTACACATAAAAGACGTTTAATAAATGCATATTAATTAATTGAGGGGCTGAACTAGAATCCATGAAGCAAGTTGGAAGAGCCAGATCATTTAAACAGATGCCAAAGGAAGTTTTGGCCATAAATCACTTGTGGTATTCTAATGCAATAGAACTCTTCTTCGCAAAGCAATATTTATGTGGTCATTTTGGAATCCAGTTTTTCCTTTCTAAGAATTCGAATGAGCTTTTAAAATAAATGTTAGCCACCACTATCTCACTATCCAGCCAGCAGCACAAGATCTTTCTATCTTGGAAACCAAACTCATCGAAAGCCTGGGCCTCCCCGCTCACAGCCAGGAAGCCCATCCAAGCTCCAACATCTCCACCTTCAGGAAGCAATGTGCAACTCGCTTTAGCACCCAGCCTTTTTGGGATTTTGCATCAAATAGCACACTCTACAACAACCTTATCTGGATTTTCTTTCTCATTTTTCTACCCCTAACCTCCTCCCCCTCTCCCCATAAAACACCCCTATTCTTTAGGCTGATCTCAAGTCATCTGTGTCTCCCAGTCATCAGGAGATGACAGGAAGAAGAAATCATTCTGTCCTCTCCTAAAGAGCAGACATCTTTCAGTGGCCTTTCCAGGCGTCGCAGTGGACACGCAGTGCCTGAGTCAGAGATGGACCTCCTGTGACAGTTCTGAAGGAGGAAGAGAATAAAAATAAATACTTGAGGATCCCACACATTTTCCTGACCTCATAAAAGTTTTGGCTAGAGTTCTGGAGAGTTGTGAAGTTAATAACTGAAGAATCTCAGAAGGGATTGGTTCAGGCCAGCATGGAGGTATTCCATTAATAATGCACCTTTCTTCTTCTCCCTTAATCAAGATCTCATGACTTCAGCTTAAACCAGTGAGTGAGTCTATCCTGACATGTTATTCAATAAGTTCCACCAATGGCAGAGAACACCGCCACCTCAGTGGTCATCAGATGGCTGGTGCTGCCCCTTACTCCTCTTCATGGTGACTTCTAGACACCGCTGCCATTATCGCTCACTGTAGTGAGGTAAATGTCCTTATCTGCAGTCCACTGGCTACATGTGGCTCTTAGAGCACTGACATGTGCCTACTGGGACTGAGACAAGCAAAGTTGTAGTTTTCTTTCATTTTAATTAATTTAACTTTCAATAGTCACATGAGACCAGCAGCCACTGCCTTGGCCCACACAGTTGGTGCAAAGTTCCAGGTAGAGTCGGGAGTTCGCCAGGGGGAAGCCTGGAATGGTTTCTACCAGCTCTGTCTCTAACAACCTGCTTCCTCCCTGCCTTCTCTCTTCTTCCATATACTGGTCCAGTTCTGATTTTCACTTTCTGACACTGCCATACTTTTTAAATGATGCCCCACCCCCATTAAAAACCAACCTCAGCAGAAAAGTGGGCAAACATCCCCAGAGAGAATCTTAGGGTTCACAGTTAAAGTTTTTTCAGAAGTTACATTTTGTTCCTATGTTTTCTATATTATCTAACTAGAATCAAGCTACCTAAACACCTCATGATGTTATTGGTCATTTCGTCTCTACTGTCCAAGTGGACCCATCTCCAGAGCTGCAGCCCAGAGTCCTTCTAGGGGGCACAGAAACACTCACCTGTGGTTTTGCAAAAGGCCTGATGATCAGAATCACCTGCGAGCTCCTTCAATGAACTTTCCAGGGTCCTTGCTAGACTTGATGAATCAGAATGTGCAGAGGTGGGTCCCACATCTTTATATTTGATAAACTCTCCAGTGCCAGAGTAACCAAACACTTGGGCTACCTTTTGGGAAGACCTGGCCTATACAGTATTGGACATAAAATTGTCAACAGGCATGTCCTCTGCACTCCAGCTCCAGAACTGGTCCAGTAGGGGCTTGAGCAGAAGGAAATTTCAATAGTGCATTCTAGAAAATGTCATGGTTTCAGGAAAGAAAACCATTTCAGCCTAAACCAGTGGTTCTCAACCTTCCTAATGCCACGACCCTTTAATACAGTTCCTCATGTTGTGGTGACCCCCCATAAAATTATTTTCGTTGCTACTTCACAACTGTAATGTTGCTGCTGTTATGAATCGTCATGTAAATATCTGATATGTGTTTTCTGATGGTCTTAGGTGACCCCTGTGAAAGGGTCCTTCACAAAGGAGTCATGACCCACAGGTTGAGAACCGCTGGCCTAAACTCTTATCAGGAAGAAGTTCCTAAAGAATTTGAAATGCCCATCCCTCCATTGAAATGTTTCAGAAAATGCTGTGAAGCTAACCAGGGAACTCAGACAAATGCTCAGTGTCCAGGTCAGAAAGTACAGGAAAGCAAGCTGCCATACCGGGGCCACCATGCTTAGGGCGTCTGTATGGAAGAGATGGTGAGCATCACAGACAACATGAGAGCAGCACAGCCCTCAGAAGATACCAGAAGAGGAATCCCTCCAAGTCTCTGTGCTGTCACTGTTCCTTTGTGAGGACCTACTAGTTGACATCAAAATGTTTTAGTTGGTGATATTTCTATATTAGTTTCTGTATGGTAAAATGCAGGTAGTTCTAACTCTCTGGATGTGGGTCCAACCATTTACACATTTATCATCTTCATAGTGACTCCAAGTTAATAAACCTTGTGAAATGGTGCTGTGTGTGGCCACTGGGACTGAATGAACCATCCTGATGATGACAGTCAAGATTCTGGTGTGCCCAGCAAACCCGACAAGCAGCTGCCCCCACAAAATAAAGCCTTACGTGGGCTCATTTCTGTTGGGGCGTCTGAAGATACAATCTTAAAATTTTGAGAACTAGAGGACAAAAGATGTTGCCTTTGTTTTTTTTAATAGTTCTTTCCTCTACTTTCCATTATATTTCTATGCCAAATACTTGCTCAAATTATACTGGCCCCATCCTTCCCCTCCTCTTTAAGAACTCTCTTTAGGAAGTGGTTAAGTCGAGTTCTCCGCAGCTTTCATTTACAAGTGTGCATAAGGAGAAAATGTGTAACATCAATTACTTTGGTGGTGGGGAGGAGCAAACAAAGTAATTAGATAGAGCCATGCTATAAGTCACATCTATGTGCTTTAGATTTTCCTCAGTCTATAAAAACTGAGGCCAGGGAGCTCCCTGATGGTGTAGTGGCTTAAGGCTTCAGCACTGGCACTGTCAGTGCTGCGGCCTGGGTTCGATTCCCAGTCAGGGAGCTACCCACATACCAAAAAGCAAAAAAACAAACAAACAAACAAAACAAAAAAAAAAAACTGAGGCCAAACAGATTATGTGCTATTTTCCTTGAAAGTGGGTAAATATTAGAGACTCAATCTCCTGATCACATTGAGTGCACTAAAAAAAAGTGTGGACTTTCTCTTTATTTCTCTACTAGAAATTTCTTGGTGTTTTCTGCAAGTAGAGACCTGAACCCCAAGAGCCCCCCTTCCCTTTCACTGGTTTATGACTATTATCTTTTGAAGAATTTGGCTACACTGGAGATGGAGACGTAGACGGAACTGGTCATACGTGTGCATCATTCATTCAATGACCTCACACACAGACACTCATAGTGATTCTATGGGCCCTTGTTTTCTGCTGTTGAACATTTCTGTTCTTGCTGCATTATGCTTCCATGCCTCTGTTATTGGATTCATCTACTCAGAGAAGTTTGCTATCATTTATCTCACTTACAGTAACATCGAGCACACCATTAGTGCTGCTGAAGATTACTCTGGCTCCATGAAGATGGCTTAATAGTTCTGAAGGAAAGCCACCCAAACTATAGTGTGTGTGTGGTGGGGGGAGAGTTCACACCAGTCTATATATGTGAAGATCTTCAAGCACTGTGCTGCATTCTTGCTTACTCGTTTTCCCTGGAGTAGGTTAAATCTCTTGAATGAAGATCCATGCTCAGATGCCAATGGGAATGGAGTGTGTGCGGAGACAAATACCGTTACTTAAACGTCTTCACTGCTTAAGTGTCATTTCAGCCTTCCTCTCTTTCATTGCCTTTTCACTTTCAAAAAGAAATCTGGTATTTACAATTATTTTATCATTGCTCGCAAATGGGTGCTATTTGAGTGTGCTGGGAGCCATAACGAGGTTTTTTTTCCTTTCTTTTTTCTTTTCTTTTTTCTTTTAAGATATTGCTCTGGTCAATTGTAAAATAACGGCTCTGAAAGCTTTAGCTGTTTTCTCATATTTTATGCAATTAAGAGATACTATATAATTACCTTCAGTTCCAACAGTAAAAAGAACTTGCATTGCTTTTTAGGATCTGCACACCGCAGTCCGTATACAACCAACACCACTGTCATTCGCTCCTGCATTTGTGGGTTGCAGAGGCGGAAGGCAATTCCGAGCAGTGTCCACCTCCTCCAAGACTCTGCGCTTGTGCGCCCCCTGCTGGCTCTGTTCATGGTAACAGCTCTTGAGGAACTAGGTCTGAGCCAACAGGTGCTTTGCTTTGGTAGAAATGATATTATGGAAGAGAAGGAAAAAGACTAAAATGTCTTCTTCTACATAAGCATTAATGAGCTTAGACTCTCCACCAAATGGGTAAGAATAAATATTTTTAGACGATTTCTGCCTTTTCATTTACTGTCCCAGGAAGTTAGTTTCCCATGCTTTTAAAACACCTGTTCATAGCACTATTGTATCATCTATCACAAATAGAGGCTCCAGGCAGAACACCTGGGCATGGGGAAGGGGTGTGTGTGTGTGTGTGTGTGTGTGTGTGTGTGTGTGCACGTGCGCATTCACATATGGTGAGATATTTAGTTCAGCTGCCCCATTTCCATCAGCTGCCCCATTAAAACAAAAAATATGGGTAGCTGCCATTTCTTTAAACTTCTGCAAGGTGCTATGCAAATACACTTTCAAGGCTCCCACTTCCACCGTGACCACTTCCAGCCTAATGATTGCTCCTGTATAGAAACTTTGGACCACCACCCCACTAACACTGTGCTGAAACATATCTGTTTAACTGTCTAGTTATGTATAATGGAAGTGTTACCAAATGGCGACTCAGAGATTTCCATGTGCCTCCAAAATATGGCTTATTTTCTATAACAGCTACACTCTGGCAACCAGCCAGCTTCCCAAGTGTGAACAGCCCAACTGTAGGTAGCTGCCAAAGCCCATGTTTGCATCTCTGTGTTCCAACATGCGTGGGCATACCTGGAGGGTGGTAGGCCTGATCAGGCAGGCACATGTTGGTAGTGTAGGTGAGGGCTCTGTGGAGGATGAGACCTCAGAGCATCACAATAGGAAAAGAGAGAGAATCTCATTGGATTGGTGCAGATTCAATGCAGTTTTGGTGCTTGGTCATCATGGGCTCCAGAGCGGCAGCAGTGGCCACTGCACCATTAAGAAGGGCATGGGTAGTGGTGGCCTCCCACATCTCCACCATGGCCATGTGCTACCACTATTTCTCCTGTACCCTAACAACAGCCCCCCAACTGCTCTCCCACTGTCATTTGTCCTTGCAACCTGCAATTCAACTCTGAGTCAGAGTGTCCTTTTAAACCTTTGGGATTAAAACTTTTCAAAGGTTTCCATTGCATTTGGAATAAAGACTAAAATCCTCAACATAGCTCACAAGGCTAGTGGGGTCTCTTATCTATCTTTTCAATCAGGCTCACATCCAAAGAACCTCCTTTGTTCGCATTGCTTACTTTGTGAATGCATGTAACATTAAATTCTAAGCTCTATATAAGCGGGATCAGAGCCAGGGTCAGAACCAGTCACTGTATCCATGGTGCCTTGTGCAGAGCCTGGTCTAAAGTAGGTTATCAATGGTTACAACTAGTTACTGAATAAATAAATGAATAACTCAGGTGACGGCCTGCATAGTTTCAGCAGCATGAGAGGCAGTGCCACAACCAGTAGCACCAGCCCCTGTGGAACTTACAAGAAAGAGCTCCCTTGGCAGAAACATTCATAATAGTGGCCAGCTTTCCTTTTCCTAAGGTTTCATTAGCAGCAAAACAATCAATCACGGACATCACCAAGTGGGGTCAGAGCAGAGATAAAGGAAGATGGAGAACCTAATGGTGAGCACAGCTGAGGCACCTCCTGGCCATGTTCTGAGAAATGTTCAAATAACTGGAGTCCAGAAATTTCCCTGGCCAAGGCTAGGGCTCTAAGAAATATATTTTTCTTTCTCATAATCACTTGCCAAGATTTTCGTAGTAGGCAAGTCAAGTTATTAATACTAAGCAGAGGTATATTTTTGGTTTTAGAACATGGGGAGAGGAGTAGAGTGGTTCCAAGAATGAATAGCAAATACTCAATGGGCTTCAAGGGTTTTAGCCAGCATTGATCCTTGGGATTCTACCACAAAATTCATTGAGTCATTGAGATGTTGTCTCATCTCATGGCACTTCCTCTAATCAAATACCAGAGGCATAAAAATGGCCCTAACTTCAAAACATGATTTAGATGTATCTCAGCCCTCTTTATGAACCTATGTTTCTGGGACATGACAGTCTTCTAAGTGTATTTTCTTAGAGATCTTTTATCATTTAAGTGTCATGTCATCCTTGGAAAATCTTTGGGTTCACCTCACACATATCATGGCAGCAGCAACAAGTCATTTTTAAGAGGCTCTGGGCAATTCAAGAGGTGCTGGTGAGACTGTCATGTTTGTCAGGGAGAAGAAAGAGGAGCTCCCGCGGCCCCCCTTCACAGAGTTGTGCCTGGGAAGCTTCCAGGAGCAGTGAGATGCTATTTTCTAATGTGTGCATTGGTGGCATTCGGAGCAAACTGGTAGGAGGGATCCACATTGCCCTCTACTGTTGTGTCTGATCATGTCACAGAGAACCTTACTAAACTCTGTAGGAAATCTGAATGCATTTAATGTGGCGTAACAGTGAACACTTGACCTTTACAAGGTTACTAAAAGCTCAAATGATGTATTGCTGCTCCCCACCCCAGCGATATTCCCAAATAGCGTGAGTGTGCTGCTTTGTGTGCTCTAGGCATGAAAGGTCCAGTTAACTCCATCCAGAGAAAACTCTAGGTGACCATTAGGCTCCAATCACTTGCACCAACATAAACAATCTATTTAAGAGAAAAACAGAAATAAAACATGAACAATTCAAAGGTCTTTTCAATCCTAGGAAGGGGGTTCTGTGTGCTCTAAAGCCAGCTTGTCCAACCTGCAGCCCAAGGGCTACACGCAGCCCAGGACAGCTTTGAATGAGGCTTAACACAAATTTGTAAACTTTCTTAAAACATTATGAGATGTTTTTGCAACTTCTTCTTCTTTTTTTTTTTTTTTAGCTCATCAGTTATCATTAGCGTTAGTGTATTTTATGTGTGGCCCAAGACAATTTTTATTTCAGTGCAGCACAGGGAAGTCAAAAAGCTGGACACCCCTGCTCTAAAGTGTTATGTTACTATTTTCTATTAACAAGTACCCCTTATAAAATAATAGTAATAATAATTTAAAAACATTATAAAGTTTTATAGATACATTGACATGTACTTATACATTTATATATTATATATTATACATAAAATGATTTATAAATGTTAGAAATATTCCCTTAGAACATCAAGCTTAACTTGTCAAAACACTCATTACCTTTCCCTTCCAAACACACACTCCACCCTCAACTCCCAGACTTCTGTCAGGGACATGACTCATCCCCCAGCAAGAAAGTCGGAGATCGTATTTGATTTGTTTCTTGCCTCTTGCATCCTGCCAGTCCCATGGATAATTCCTCCAGATTTCTCATATCCTTGTCCTCTTTTACATTTTCACTGCCATCTCCTGGGAATGCAAAGGATGAAGGGGATTTCAAACTTGACCATTGAAAGCAATTCAGTCTTTCCCTCTTGCAACATGTCTGCACAAAACCACCAGGTTAATTTCATAGCTCCTCTAGGATTCAGTCAGGCCCCTCACTCAAAAACGTTCAGTAGCTCTTCATTGTTGACTCAGTAAACTCCAGTCCCTTTGCAGACTGGGATTAAAAGTCTCTCTGCAGACTGGCTACACCTGTCTTTCTAATCCCTACAATCTGAGTCTCATTCCTTCCAATTTATTAGCCTTTCTCTCTTCAGTCTTATCTCCCCCAGATGGTAGACATTATGTTGTAACTGATTGAGCACCTCTAGATACCTCCTGGCTAGGAGGTTCTTTAAGTTTAGCTAGCGTAACCATTCCTCCAAACGACTCCCCAATGTCCCAGCATAAATTGATTCTTTGGCTTATTCCCAACTCCTTGGTGGTGACCTCTGATAGTCTTTGTGTACTTGCCTCTCAGGGGGGAGTCACATTCAAGGTTAGGGGCCATATTTTCATATGTTTCCACCACCGCCACCCATACTATCTTATTCAGGAGGCATGCACTGTCTTAAAAATTATTTGCTGAAAGAAAGGTCAGTAGGTGATGCTGTTGGGTTTCAGTATCTTCCCTTCATCCCCAGAGCAAACCAAAGGGCACACACACCTCCAGACTCAATGCCCTCCACACAAAGGCAGGTGAGTACCTCACCCACAACTGCCCTTATGCACTGAACTAAAATGGCCTTGCTGGGAAATTGAAAAAACATATTTTCTTTCTTTTTTTTCTCCATCTAAAAAGCTCAGTGACACAGGCCCAGGATAAGAACAAGTACTTCCCTAAACTCATGAAGAAGAAGAGTTGTAGATTGCCAAGCTCAGAGCAAATGGGATCCTTGGGTGGAAAAAAAATATTAACTACCTTCATGTAAGAATTATTTTCCCTGTTGCCGAAAATCCTTATTCAAAATGGCTCTTCTGGACATGATCCTACTTTTATTTCAAACCAATACTTGGCTTTCATTACTTTTGGTTAAATATAATGGTAACAATAAATCAGAAACCATAATTTGCAACTGGAAATCTTTTTTTCCTAATATAGTTCTATTGGAAAAAAATCTGTGCATGTACATCAGCCTTTGCCTTGACTCTTAGTGCCTATTTCTGCTACTGTTAACACTGATTTCTAGGGTTTGTTCTACAAACTGGAGTAGTTAGTTAGGATTCAACAGAACCCAATTTTAATTATGGTGCTTAAACTCACAACCACCCTTTCTTTATAAAGGTGATTATTTTACTGTTCTGGCCTATAATGTCTTGTATGTACACTTGAAAGGGGCCATCGTGGCTTGGAATGGTCATAACCCATTTGGAAAGATTGGCATTGATATAGAAGCCATTCTTGTGGATGAATCATCCCTGCCTCCCATACCCTCTTGATCTGAAGGTTGATGGACATTTAGATCAAACCTAAGGACATGAGTTTTTGCTCTCTCTATCTCTCACTTCCTCCCTAGGTTTTCCAGTAATAGAAATCTCAACTAGGATTTCTATTAATTTAAAAATCTTAAAACAGGATGAAAACTCAGAACTTTCTTAGTTTATTCCTTGCCTCTTGGTCCAATTGCTCTTAATCCATCCAACAGGTGGTTCTATAAACATTTATGAAAGATCTCTCCATAGACCCCAAATGTAGCTTTCCTCTGTTGCCTGTTTTATCTTATTTCTGATCTGAGGTCTTATTAAACCTTTTTACTTACTTGTTTGAGTGTTTTTATCTTCTGACGCTTAAGTTCCATAAAAACAGGACTTGTCTCAGCCACCACTGTGCCCCCCAGAACCTAGAATACCTGGCACACAGTAGGTGCTCAATAAATTCTACTGATCAATTGAGGACAGAGAAAGGAAGCATCAGTTTTTTCTTGATAGTTTCACACAAGGTATAGAGCTCTGTATAATGGGTGTCCAACCTTTTGGCTTCCCTGGGCCACATTGGAAGAAGAAGAATTATGTTGGGCCACACATAAAATACACTAACACTAATGATAGCTGATGAGCTATGAATAGGTCTGTGTGTAATTTTCATGTAATGTTTTAAGAAAGTTTAAGAATTTGTGTTAGGTTACATTCAAAGCCATCTTGGGCCACATGTGGCCCACGGGCTGCAGGTTGGACAAGCTTGGTGTAAAATGATTGATGTAAGTACAAAAATGGAGAAGTACATATGTGTATATATACATATACCAGGGATGTCAAAAATGCATACACATTTTAAGATGTATTATTTAGATATTACTTTTCAAAGTTGAATTGAATTATGGTAGCAATATGTAGTATGATGTTCACTCAAAAAGTGGTGTTAATCAAAATGAATGCTAGCATCACCGTGTGACAGGTGGGACAATAAAGAAAATGGTAGAAGCACAGTTGTCATTTGAGGAGCACAAGACAATCTTGAAGTGGTATTTGAAATTCGAGAACATTGTTTGAGTTTCCCCTACATTCTTCACACTTAACACCCCTTGACTTCTACCTATGGGGACCTTAAGGGATGTGGTGTACTGCAGAAAGCTGGCTGCACTGGCGGGACTTCGGAAAGAAATCAAAACGGCACGCACAGCGATACAAGTGGACACTTCAGTCCGTGTGCTCAAGCAGTAGTTCGCCGTAATCAGAAGTGTCTGGACACTGATGGTCACCACTCTGAGCACCTCTTGTAATTGCAGAAGTCAAATGTGACTTGTACATACATACGTATACACACACACAAACACACACACACACACACACACACACATGTATGTATAGAGAGAGAGGGAAGAGGAGGAGGAGGAAGAGGAGGAGGAAAGTTAAGACTTACAGGTCTGTACCGCTGTGGGCCTTGAGCACAGTCAATCTGTGACAAGGAAGCCCACTGCACGTCCTTCAGGGCAGTGTTTCTCCCAACTTAACGAGCACTGGAATCTCCTGGAGGTCTTGTTTGAATGCAGGTTCTGATTCAGGACGTGCAGTGGGGAGTACCCTAAATTCTGCATTTCTGACAGGGTCATGGGGGATGGTGATATGGCTGGTCTGTAAACCACATCTGAGCAGTGAAGCTGAAGGTAACCGAAGGATGTTTAAAATACTTGAATACTTTATTTTGTTTTGAGGACAGAACACCGACAGGATAACAAATCTTGTTTTTTTCTTTTTCTTTCTTTCTTTCTTTCTTTTTTTTTTTTTTTTTTTTTTTTTTTTTTTTTTTTTTTTTTTTTTTTTTTTTTTTTTTTTTTTTTTTTTTTTTTTTTTTTTTTTTTTTTTTTTTTTGCCAGTTATCCTAACCCTAGGAAGTACAATAAAAATTATTCCAGATATAGAAATAAGCAGCTTGGTAGTTGGCAGACTGCTTAATACACTGGGGAAAAAACAGAGTGTGAAAATTATATAGAAGCAATTTCATTCCCATTAGATGTTTTAACCGGTGTCTTCATGACCGCTGATGTAAAACAAATGCACTCAGATTGATCCGGAAGGGAATCTTCAGTCCTCACACATATTGTTTCATCACTTCACAGATGTTTGCAAGAGGAAGAGAAAAGCGATTCACAGACAGAGAGTGACTCCTTCAAATCCACTCCACACAGAGATGTTCCAGTTCCTTTGCTGGTACAGCCCACGCACCATTGTCCTCTTTGTTGGGGAGCTATAAGATACAGTCTTCTCTTTAGTTATGTACTGTGGCTAAAATGATGCTCGGTGCTCCAGATGTTTATATAACAGAGAGCTAAAGAGAGAGACAAAGGAGAACATCCGCACCGCGACGCTCCCTGATGCTCCATTCACTGCACAGGCTGCTGACTGCCACGTCCAGCCTGGATGTATTCTAAAGTCAGCGGGCGGTGAAGGCTGTCTCCCCACTGCTGGAGGGTCCCCAGAAGTTGGAGCAGAGAGAGTGAGCGCCTCTGATACTCTTTGTGGTGCTCACCCCTTGCAAGATCACAACAGGGACATTCTTGCATCAGAGGTCACACAAAGATCCTGCTTGCTTACAGGTGCAACCCCTCACCTATCAGCGTGCCCATCTGGCAGTGGACATGAAACAGCAGGTGCCTTTGGAGAAAATGAGAGGGAACGCTGATAGGTGAGGGGTTGCACCTGTAGTAAACACAGCCCCCCGCCCCCAGACCTTCCACGTGGTGGGTTATTGCTTTCCATCTTCTGGCACCTAAGAGGGACGTCCAAGACTCTCCTTCACTTGTGTACACATTCACACCCCTGCACACACACATCCGCATGCATATCTGCACACTCACACTCCTGAACACACACATTCCCTTACACTTGCACACACACCCCGTATGCACACACACCCCATATGCACACACACCCCGTATGCACACACCCCCCGTATGCACACACAGTGACTGTGGAATAACAACACTCCCCGAAACACCTCGCCGCACTTTCAAATCCAGTCACTACCAGGCCCAAGCAGATACCCCAACATAAAAATGCGCCGTCTGCCTCCCACCTCCGTGGTCTGCTGTTCTTATATCTGGGACCACCCACCTGCCCGGCAGGCCCGCCTGCGCCTGCGTGGGGACTGGCAAGTCCCAGGAAGAACTGTCAGCAGCCTCACAGCTCTGTGATCCTTCACTTTGCATTGCGTGTGCCCTGCCCTGCCTGCAGCTCAAGCCCACCTACCTGCAGCCCCCACTATGCGTCGTGTGCCCTCCTCCTTTTTGGTAACTTTCACATTCTGGGGACACTCTTGCTCTTCCTATGGAGCGGTGCCTGTCCCTGCAGCTGGCAGATGTCCCCAGTGCCACCCCCACCTGGGTATCTGAATAATACCTGCCTGATGGCCTGTCTCTGTACTCTGTCCCCATCATCTGGGCCCACGGCCACCCACTGATGGCCATCCCCCAACCCTACTGGTTGCCTGGGTGACCACTAGTTGCCTAGCACCGTGTTTTACCAGCCAGATGGACTTCCTGTCATTGCTGTCCTGGTTCTATTGCTACCGGTCAACACCCGAATCACCGATTCTATCTCCCAGGCCACCTTGACCCCCAGTCCCAGCATCCATCTATGTCAGGAGGTAACATTCTGACACAGATACAGTAAGATAACCATTCTGACAACCTGCTCGTTTGTGCATAACATTACTATATTATTTGGACCAAGAGACCCCACCTACCAAGAAATGGAACACAAAAGGCGTCCCTCCATCTTTTCTTTGCAAAATTGTATTCCTCTTCCTGACCTCAACTACAGCAGAGCTCACAGACGTCACCTGACAACGTGGATGTCACGAAAGACACACAAGCCAATCCTAAGGGAATAAAAAGAACTCTAACTTCTTAACTAAGCAAACTGAGAAAATATTTTGTCAAAGCAATTACGTTCACAGAGGCAACACTCAGTACTAAAAATTTCACATCACGAACTAGCACTAAAAACAAACTTTTAATTGAAGAAAGGTATATACAAAACTGAAAGAGCTATCGATAGATTCTAACAGGAGATGCTTGGTTTGCTGATCTGTGTCTGTGAATCTCAGACATAAGCCTTTTGTTGTTTTATTTTGTTTTTTTGGTATGTGGGTAGCTCCCTGGCTTTTACCATGAAAATGACAAGTTCGTTCCCCAGCAAGGCAGGAACGTCGTTGGGGTCACTTGCATCAGAAAGCAGGTAGCTTATTTGAAGAGAAGGAAGAAAGCTGGGTAAATGTCACCAATTCTAGATAGCAGGAGCATGGAGGAGGGGGGAAATGCAGGATGGAGGTGCAAAAGACAGGGAGAGGCATCAGCACTTAATGACAACGGGGGGCGTTTCCGCCCCATGCCACCCCACCTCAAGGCTGGGAGGCCACTGAGCGAGTCTGCCAGGTGTGGAAGGACATCACCCCTGCAGGAGAAGGGGGCGCAAACATCAGGGTATTTAAAGTAACGAACGAACACGACAAACAAACCCAAACTCAAAGACACACACAACAGCTCAGGGGTTACCAGC
>PVJL010009149.1:0-59768 GCA_004026885.1 Lyroderma lyra | reverse complement strand
ATGGTGTAGTGGCTTAAGGCTTCGGTGCTGGCGCTGTCAGCACTGCGGCCTGGGTTCGAGTCCCAGTCAGGGAGCTGCCCACATACCAAAAAAGCAAAACAAAACAAAACAAAACAAAAATGTTACAGGGTTTGATTCCCAGCCAGGGAACTAACTAAAAAAAAAAAAAAAGTTACAGATCATTAACATCAGACAAGGCCACTTTCCATAATCATGTCTGAACTAGACAAAACATGAGCATTATCCAAACTGTAAAAATGACCAAATATTTTCCTATCCTGGCACATATAGAAATTTCTGCTTCTTTACCAATTACAGCTTTAGTCTCAGTCTAGTCTTCTCTCATTCTAGACAAGATTTATCAATATACTCAAATCATGGACACTATCCAATCCAGATCAAAACCTTGCTTTCTTAGCCCTCTGCCCAATTAAATTCTGAATGTGCTTTCTAACACTCTGTTACTGAGACATCTCATGATTGCTCAGTGGCTCACACACACCTCCACCTCCCAGTCCCCACTCCCTACTGTAACAAGTAATAAACCCAACTTGTTCAACCACAGGTGTGTTCCTCCTGGAGGTCTTTAATTGGATAGCATTGAAAACTCCCATGCTCACTTACTATGTGACTTTAGATAGCAGTTTCACTTACAGAAGCCTGTTTCCTCATCTGTTATAAGAAGACAAAGAGATTTATTCCTACCTCAGAAGGTTGTTATGAGGATACAGAACAGGCTTAGCACCAAGTTAACTCTCAGTATATTTTTTCTGCTTGAATTATTACCTCCTTCGAAAAAGTCACAGAGCACCATTATTATGAAAAGACATTGAAACCATCAGCTTCAATTAAGACAAATTTTCTGATTATATTTCCCTTTACTCCTTGTCTTGGGTTCATAAGGCAGACTAAAGGTGAGAGAGATTTCAACTTTTACTTTGTCAGAAATGAGGTCATTCTCATGGTCTCTTCTGGAAAACGATAATCACATTCCTGAAACTTTAATGTTATGGGACCAACATTGTTTATTTCTTCATGTTTTTATTATTAAAAATGTACCCAAGAAATAACAATTGCGACTGCCAAATCTGAGAATGTCAGCTTCAAAGTATATCAAGTAATATCCTCTCTGCTTTAGCACACTAAGAAGCTTAGAGAGCCCTGTTGGTGATGTTTGTGCTTATCCAGCATGGATTTCATATTATTTGATGCCTACAAAAACTGTGCAAAATAAAAAAATACTCATACCAGTGGGAAAGAACGAAGTAAATAGAAATGTTCTGATTTCTTCCTCTGTGCATTCCAAGGGTTCTCATTTTGATAATCCTAACCTTCCTCTTACCCCAACTCCTCTTCTCTAATACTAATAATGGCAGCTAATATTTATTGAATGGTTTAATGTGCCATACACTGTGCTAAGGGTTTTATGCAATTTAATCCTCATTCCAAATTGTGAAGTAAGTATTATTACACATGAGGGGCTAGAGGCCAAGAAAAGTAAAGCAATACACCCAAGGCCACACAGCTGTTAAGAATCAGGCTCAAGATTGGAATCTGCTTTCATCACCTGCTCCTGTTGAAATGCTGCCTCACCACCCTGGGCCAAAGAATGGGGTCTGTGAAAAGATGGAGAACAGGGTGGGCCTGGAAAGAAAGGAAAAGGCTGGGGCTGGGGTGGGGGTGTGGGAGTCCATGCAGAAA
Organism: Lyroderma lyra; assembly: GCA_004026885.1. Lineage (NCBI taxonomy): Eukaryota > Metazoa > Chordata > Mammalia > Chiroptera > Megadermatidae > Lyroderma > Lyroderma lyra. The sequence continues at coordinate 58,067 of PVJL010009149.1, read as the reverse complement.
CATTCTGATATTCTCCAGAGTGCAGAGGGGTAGAGATTAGAAGCACAAGACAAGTAGGAAGCCATTGCAGAGCTTCAGAGGGAGCAGGGACCCAAGTCAAGATTTTGGGAGGCCAGGAAGTTTGAATAGTGAGAAAGGGCAAATTATTGGGTAGAAGAGGATGTGATTGAGGACTTGAGGTCTCATGTGTATATCTGTCAGGTGAGGAGAGGCAAGAAGTCTGGGGACTTTCTGGCCTATTTGTTCTAAGACTCAGTTTTCTCCTGGGTTCAATGCATGGAGAGAAGATCACAGGTGGTGAGGAGTTGTATAATTTTTTCCTCCAGTTTCCTCACCTGACACTGAGGTTGAAAGTGGGTGTGATGGGGGCATCTCAGTAATAGAGTGTTAGAAAGAATATTTAGGATTTTGGCTTGTATTATATAACTTGAAGGAGGGTTAAGGAAGCTGGGTTTGGTCTGGCCCACCCCCATCCCCATCCCACCCAAGCTGGGATTAGTCTCTCCTCTTGGGTACAGGAAGCTCAGCGAGGAAGACCATGTGTACAAACAGAAGGGAGAATAAGCCAGCAGCAGCAGCCCCTAATCTTCCTCAACCCCAACCCTTCCATGGAGGAGGTAGGCCAGTTAGCAGCATGGCCTCATTGGTTACCCAACACAGGGAAAATGTGCAAATCCTTGCTGTGTGCCTTCAGCCATGTTGTCTGACCCGTGGGCCTCAGGCTTCTCTCATTCTCTGTGTATGGGTTCTAAGGTTAGGCAGAAGCCCACTGCCATCAAGCCTTCTGCCCCAGAACATTTCAGGGTCCATTTCTTCTGCATCCCTCTGGGGTCTGACCCTGGGCTCTGTTCACATGGTCACCCTTCTGGCTGAAGGCAGTGTCTCACTTGGTTTAGGAGCAGAGTGAACCAGCCTGACTCCCCAGGTTTGAGTATGGATAGTATTATTTGTTTAGAGATATGGCCACTAGGTAGTATCAGGGCCATATTCTGGAATCTTCTGAGTACTGGGTCAAGAGGACCCTATTCCTGGGAATTATGCTCTTCCTGGAGGATTCTGGAATATTCTCAACACAGCAATGGAAGGCCTAGGCAAGAAGTCTGACTGTGGCCTGCCACCTGCTTCCTGGCCAGCAGGGGGCAGCTGAGGTCTGCACAGCTTCTGATCCAGGCGAGGAAACGCTCCCAGGGCCTCGGAGTAAGGAAGACCTGAAGGGACAAAGATCCTCAGACTCTCAGCTTTCCCCGATCCTGCACCACATCTGTTCACTTTCAGCCTCCCCAACCCCAGGAAATTGCCCCACCCTTTGTCCATCTATGTTTAGGCCAAAAACCTGGAAATTACTCTTTTTTTCTATAGACTAAATATAATTTCCATATAAAGAAGGTCAAAGTCTTAACTGCTCAGCTCCGAGAATTTTTGCATATACATCCATGTAACGGCTACACAGATCAAGATACAGAACTGCACTGTCCAATACAGTGGAAATTATCCTCATGTGACTACTGAGTGCTTGAAATGTGATATCTGAATTGAGATGCACAGTAATGTAAAATACTCTCTAGATTTCAAAGACTTAGTATCAAAAAGAATGTGAAATAGCTTGTTAATAATTTTAAAATGCTGGGAGTTCCTTGATGGTGTAGTGGCTTGGGGCTTCCGCGTTGGCGCTGTCGGCGCTTCGGCCTGGGTTCGATTCCCAGTCAGGGAGCTGCCCACATACCAAAAAGCAAAAAAAAAGGAAAAAAAATAATTTTAAAATGCTGATTACATGTTGAAATAATATTTTACACATGGATTACATAAAATGTGTTATTAAAATTATTTTTTCCTGTTTCTTTTAATGCTTAAGCTGTGGTTAGGAAATTTAAAATTACATTTGTGACTCGCATTGGAGTTCTTTTGTTCAATGCTGGAATAGACAGAATCTGGTTTATTTACCTGAAAAATAGGGACTCAGGTGGAGTCATTGGCTGATGTTTACACAGCCCAACTACAGCAGAGTTGGAAGGAAAATCAGGTCAGTTTGAATCCTGAGCCTGTGGCTCCATACAGTGCCCACCCAAACTCCATGGCCTGGTTGGACTGCCATTTGGCCTCTTCCAGGGTCATATCCCATTTGAGACTTCAGTCAGTCCTCAGTGGGGACCAAAAGTACATTCGCCCATCCTGGGTTGGGAGCATCAGGGAGGAGGGCTTCCTACTATAGGGGTGACTAAACTGACACTTAAATGATGAGGAGGAACAAGCCAGGTGAAGGAGAGGGAAGAGTGTTTTAGGTAAAGGGAACAGCATGTGCAAAGTCCCTAAGAGGGGCTGGTGATTGAGGAAATAAAAGTAGCTCTGTGTGGCTAGAGCAGAGAAGTGGGAAGCTAACGAGATGAGCCAGTCTTAGATCCTGCAGGGCATGATAGGCTTCAACCTGATGGCTAGGGCCAGGTCAGAGGACAGAACTTCAGACCTGCTGCCATTTGGAGAACGCTTTTTTTTTTTTTTTTTTTTGCATGTGGGTAGTTCCCTGGCTGGTAATGGAACCCAGGCGACAGCGTTGACAGCACCAGCACTGAAGCCTTAAGCCACTACACCACCAGGGAACTCCTGGAGAATGCTTATTCTAAGAGACAAAACTGAGAACCAGGGGAGAAGAACTTGTCAGGGTCATACAGCGAGTCAGAGGATAGAACCTAGAGGAGAAGGACCAGACAGATGCAAAAAGGGACCAGAAAGGTGCAAAGACAGCTTTCCTTGTTTAGGAGTTTCGCTAGGAGGTGCTGGCTTTGGATGCCCACTAGGTGACAGCAGAGGCTGGACCAAACTCTGAGGGCTGCCATCAGGGTCCACTCTGCTGTCCCACACGCCTTTACTGCTCTCATCTCCCTTGTCTGGGAATGAGGGGGCTGCTCCCTGGACCCTCTTGTCCAGACCCCAGATCAGCCCAGGGTGTTAAGAGTCTCAAGCCTGGGCCCTAGATCTAACTCCTCTCTACTGTTGACCTTGAGCAAATTCACAGGTGAAAAACTATGCTTGGGAACTTGAGACCTTGGCTATAGAAATGAGAGAGTTTTTTATTTAGTTTACCAGGCAGTCAGACCACCCTCTGAGCCTCTTTTTTTTTTTTTTTTTTTTTTTTTTGAGGGGGGCGGTAGTTCCCTGGCTGGGGATTGAACTCAGGCCGCAGTGTTGAGGGTGCTGAAGCCTAGCCACTTCACTACCAAGGAACCCACTCCTCTAAGCCTCTTGACCCTCCATTTATGCTTCCAACCCACCCTCTCCATGCTGTTGATTAAGTTAGACTACCAGGGCCTCTCAAAGGCCCCAAGAGCCAGGCCAACCTCAAGAGGGAAGGAGAGGATATGAGCTAAGTTCTCTGAGTTAGAACCAACAAACAGCCCAGTTTTCAACCTCAGCGAAAGATCTCTGTATGGAATGAAAGGGTGGATAAGCAACAGAGCTTTGGGCAAGTCTGATCGCTTCCCTGTGACTTTACTGTGAAGTGCAGTGAAGAGTTGCTGCTCATCCTCACCTCATCCCCACTAGGTGGGGTTGCCAAATGTAGCAAACAAAAACACAGACACCAGTTAAATTAGAATTCCAGATAACCAAAAAATAATTGCAGTATTTGGGGCACACGCTTGCAGTGAAAATTATTCATTGTTTTCTGAAATGCAAGTTTAACTGGGCAGCTATATTTTATATGGTAACCTACCACTTGTGTGTGGTGAGAATATCTGAATAGGAGGGGTATGGACCTTGCACTCAGTATCATTCTGTCTCATACTCTAAGTCCCTCTGTGGCCCCCCTGTCCAGCTAGACAGAATTCTCAGTGCCCATTCTGCCCTCCTTTCCTGTTGGGTTTCCCTACAGTTCTGCAGGTGGGGTCTCATGCCACCTGAAGGACTAATGTAGGCTAGTCATGGCCCAATGTGGGTTTTTTCCCCCTCAGTGTACTGTGTTTTCATCTTCTGATCCTCACCCCCAGGAAATCAGACAGGTAGGGATGAGTATACCAAACAGTACATTACATCATGGCGATTCAGCCGAGGTAAGTAATTTGCCCAAGTCTGCACAGTGAGAGGAAGTAAAGCCAGGCATTGAGCAGAGGGTATGGATAAGAATCTGCTGAGCTTCTTAGGAACTCATTTGTATGCTGGAGTCAGCTAGGGGAATGGAAGGAAACCACATTCTGCAGCCTGGAGAACTGGGCATCAAATGAGTGACATTGAAATCCTACCTGGCTCCTGCCTTCAAATCCTCTCCTAAAAGGAGATCTCACTGTCTCTCTGTCACTGGAGCGCTTTACATACACTTACATCTGTCCTCATGGACAGGTACTATTCTTATCTCCCTTTTACCAATGAGGCCCAAAGAGGCAAAAGGACTTATCCAAGATCACAAAGAAAGTAAGAGAAAAGTTGGCACTCAAATCCAGGTCTGTCTTGCGCTCATTCTATTCCATTTTACTGCTTATCTCACCCCAGATATTGGATACACCTTGAGTTTCTAGGTAGAAAAATCAGTCTACAAACAATGACAGTTCTGGGGAGTTCCCTGGTGGTGTAGTGGCTAGGCTTCAGCGCTGTCAACGCTGCAACCTGGGTTCGATTCCTAGCCAGGGAACTACCCACATAAAAACAAACAAACAAACAATGACAGTTCTGTTTCTTTCTTCCCAAACTTGACAATTTCTTTTTCTTGTGCTATTGCTTTCAATTACATTAGTAGGCAACAATGGTGTGTTCTCAAATGCTTCTGTATTGGTTATTTATTACGGTGTAACAAATATCTCAAAATATTTGTCTCAAAACAACAAATATTTATTATCTCACATAGTTTCTGAAGGTTAGAAAATCAAGAGTGGCTTAGTTGAATGGCTCTGGCCCAGGGTCTCACAAGGTTATAGTAGAGATGTCTGCCAGATTTCTTCAAAGAAAATATGCAAATAGCCAATGAGTACATGAAAAGATGTTTAACATCATTAGACAACAGAAAAATGCAAACAAAAACCCAGAATGAGATGGCACTTTATACCCACTAGGATAAGACAGACAATAACAAATATTGGCAAAGATGTGGAGAAACAGAATTCTCATGCACTGCTGGTGAGAATATATTGAATAAAATGATGTAACCGCTTTGGAAACCAATGTGGCAGTTTCTTGAATGGCTAAAGATAGAGGTATCACATAACTCAGCAATTTCACTCCTAGGTATGTACCCAAGGGAAAAAAAATGTTTATACAAAAATTTTTACATGAAAATTATTCATAATGGCCAAAAAGTGGAAACAATCCAAATATCCATCAGCTCATAAATGGGTAAACAAAATGTGGTCTATCCATACAATGGAATATTATTCAGTCACAAAAAGGATAAAGTATTGATGCATGCTACAACACAGATGAACCTTGAAAATTATGCTAAGTGAAAGACATTAGGCACACAAGATACACGTATATTGTGTGATTTCATTAATATGAAATGTACAGAATAAGCAACTCTCTGGGGACATAAAATAGATTAATGGCTGCTCAGGGCTAGGGGAGAGGGAGGAAGATGGAATGTCCATTACTGGTTACAGGATTTGTTTTTGGAGTGATGAAAATGTTCTGGAATTAGGCAGTGGTGCTGGTTGCACAATTATGAATATACTTAAGACCACTAAATTGTATGCATTAAATGGGTGAATTGTGTGGTATGTGAATCATATCTTAATAAAATTGTTACCAGAAAAAAAGGGTCAGATGGTGCTGTATTCATCTGAAGGCTTGACTGGGGCTTAAGGCTCTGCTTCTCAATGGCTAGCTCACTCATGTGGCTGCTGACAGGAGGCCTCAGTCCCTCACCACATGGACCTTTTTACAGGGCTGCTTGAGTGTCCTCATGGCATGTCAACTTGCTTCCCCAGAGTGAATGATCCAAGTGCAGCTCACACTGAGGAGGAGGAATGGCCTCCACCATTTGAAGGGAGGAGTATAAAAGAATTTATGCACATCTTCACGCCCACAGAGCTTCTATTGCTTCTCAATTAGGTAGAATGGGTTCTGTAATCTCTCTCTCTCTCTCTCCCCCTCTCCCCTATTCCTAGGTTAATAAGCTATTGAATTGAATCTGTTTCTTCCTCTCTACTAAGAAGTCTAGTTTTAGACACAGTTGGGTCTCATTTTTTCCCTCACACCTGGGGCTGGGCTTTGCTTATGCCAGGTGTGCTAGGGGCTGAACTCATACCTAGAAATCTTTTTTTTTTTTTTAGAGGTGAAACCAAGAGACAGTTTATTGAGAGGACGTGCTCTCCAAAGGGGTAGGAGTGGCTTGAGCAGGAAAATGGCTCAGAGCCCCGATTGCCAAGGCTTTGGAACTTACTTCTCCACTTGTCAGGGGTTACGCCCATCTGGGTGTGGGGCCTCTTGATTGACATCTTTGATGGATGGGGGCTGTGACATCACCTTTTTATTGCCCCTGTTTCCTTTCCAAACTCAATTACCTCCTGTGATTGTCCTATCTTGGGGCAGGGATTACTAGTGAAAGGGTGGTATCAAGGTGGTGACTATTCCAGCAGGGCGAGTCTCATGGGAGGGGTCCCGAGATCCCCCGATTCCAACTGCCTTCCTCACATTCTCTTGAGAGACGTGATCCCCTAAATCTCCATGGGAAGTTGAGGGGCTGGAGGTCTCAACTTCCGAATCCGATTCCTGCTGAGTGTGGTCAATGTCAGGGATCCACGGAGCTGTCACTCTGTCTGATCTAAAAGGAGGGAGGGGTCTTGAGATCCACCTGGGAGAAGTGTTGATTTCTTTAGTCGGGATGGGCTAGAAGCCTTGCCAGGTGACATCTGCATCTCAATGGCCCCCGGCACAGGGCCCAGGATGGTCTGGCTCCCTCCTCTTGTTAAGGCCTTGTGGGGAGGGGTCACTCTTGGCCACTCATTGGAGCCTCTGGCGGTGTCCACTGCAAGGAAAGAGCAAGGTGCCACTGGAACCAGAGCCCCCAGTGACGAGGTCCCACTGGAACTGTTAACTGGAAAATGGGGTGCCATGAAGTCAATGTCCTGGTTCTTGGTATCTCGAGCAAAGAATTGAACGAGACACACACAAAAGTAAAGTGGTGAAACAAAGAGACAGTTTATTGAAGAGAAAGTACACTCCAAAGAGGTAGGAGCGGGCTTGAGCAAGGAGAGTAGCTCAAGAGCCCTACCTAGAAATCTTGTGGGGATGGTTCTGTACCCACAAATTCCTGAACTTCTTAGCCCTGTTATCTCCTGGAAAAAGACTGCCTTCTGGACTTCCTCTCTCTCCATCCCCATCTGGAGCATGCTCTGTCCCCTATCCCCTCCTCTGTTTAGGTCCTTGTCCTGTGCCTGGCACATAGTAGACACTCAGTAACTATTTGTTTTTTTAATAAATGCAGAATGTTCTGGAGCTAGGCACGGCCTGCACTGTTCTTCTGGCACAGAGAGCTGCAGAGAGCTCTCTGGGTGGGGCTGGGAAAGCCAGCTTCAAGGGGCAGAGAGAGAGGGCACCCTCCAGTCAGTGGAGAGGAAGGCCCCAGCGTTGGGAGACTGTGGGGGAGCTGAGTCTCCTGGGGGCAGGAGGGGCCCTCCCTACACATCAGAGCAAGTCTGACTGGTCTCTCTCCTGATCTGCTCTGTGATCCCTGGCAAGTCACTTCTCTAGGGACTCACTCCATCCTTTTGGACAATAGGATCAGGAGGCCTGCCCTGCCTATCTCCCCAGGAAAGGGCAGGGGTTATGAGCATCAGATGAGGTCACAAGTGGGAAAATATGAATGAGAAAGGGCTGCGTAAGCTGGGTCCTGGGCCTGGGGTCAGGGAGTGGAGGGGGAAAACACACAGAGAAGGAAGAGAGAATTATAAGAGGTGCAGGGCATGCAACCCCCCTCTCCCCACACACACACACACACAACAAAGAATAGAGGAAAACATGAGAGATAAAGAGGGAATGAATGAGAGAGAGGGAAAGAGAACCAAAAGACACAAAGAAACAAAAAGGGAGGAAAACAGAAAGAGGGAGAGAAGAGGGAGGGAGGTAAAGAGGGAGAAAAATTAGAGAAATGGGAAAAAGAGGAAAGAGAGTGGGAAGAGAGCATAGTGAAATACTTACAGAGATAGAAGGGCAGAAAAAATGAGATGGAAATAGGTAGGGAGAGTAGCCTAGAGGGATAGGTAGAAAATAAAACAGAGGGAGGGGTGGAGAAAAACTGTAAAGAGAGACAGAAGAGTGAAAGAGAGAAAACAGGATGGTAAGAGGTAAGAGAGGCGGAGAGAGGGAGGGAGATAGAAAGAAATTATGAGAATCAGAGTGGGAGAGGGGAAGAGACCAAGAGACAAGAGGGGTGAGAGAGAAACCAAAAGTTAACGAAGAGCGATGGGGACCGATGGGGGAGACAGGGAGAAACATGCAGACAGAGAGGGAGGAGGGAACACCTTCTCCCAGGGACCCCTGACTCCCTACTGGCACCCACGGTGCACCCTGCCCCACCCCAGATGGGGGTACCCCGAGTAAATCCTTTCCCTGCCTTCTGTCTGCAAGACCCAGCCTGTCCTGTTCAGTCCTGCTGGTTTGGCTCCTGTCCTCTGCTCCAAGGCACCCTGGTGGAAGGCAGGACTCCAGAGCCAGTCCTGTGGGGGTCCAGACAGGAAGAGACCTCAAAGGTCAACTCCACTGTACCCCTCACTGAACGAAGAGGAAGCTGAAGCTCAGAGAGGGGCAGGGACAAGCCTGAAATCACACAGCCAAGCAGTGGCCTGCCAGGACTAGCTATCATGGAGGCTGTGGCCTGAAACCTTTGGGACCTGCTTTCTCCTGGATAAACTGCTTTCTGCCCAGGGGTGTTCTGAGGCTTTTTTTTTTTTTTTTTTGTAGTATGTGGGTAGCTCCCTGGCTGGGAATCGAAACCAGGCCGCAACGCTGACAGCGCCAGCGCCGAAGCCTTAAGCCACTACACCACCAGGGAACTCCCTTGAGGCTTTAAAGACAGTGTTTTGGATGACAGTTGCTGTACTGAGAGTCTTCCCCAACATCCTGTGAAGTGACTACTGCGATTATGTCCATCACACAGATGAGGAAACTGAGGCTCAGAGAAGTTAAGACTTGGAAGCCTAAAGTCACATGATGTCGGGACCCAAGTTAGGTTTGTCTGACCTTGAAAGCTGGGTTTCTGCCATAACACCTTTCTGGGTGATAGGCAGAATAATATGGAAAAGGGGGCCAGGGGCCAGGAGGGGCCGTTCTTACAATGGGAGTTACAAGAGCGATGGTTTCCAAACATGGGAATTATTTCCGGAGAGACCCACCTTTGTTCAGTTATGTCCCTGCCTTTGGGAGCCCTAGGTCTCCTTCCCCTTCCCCACACCACTTGTTCTACTCCACACCCTCTTTCCCAACCTCTGGAGGGAAGGAGCTTGGCTCCTGGACTACCCCTACCCTTCCTCCCTTCTCCTCACTGTCCTCCGTTGTCACATTTTGGGCCACAGGCCCAGACTAGATCTGAAACCACAGAGATAGGCCTGCACACCCTGCAGCTCGCTTCTCCCTTCTCTGTGTGGTGAACTCCCCTTCTCTAGCTCTGCCCCCAGCTCTGCCTCACTGGGGGCTCATGCTCCTGGGAGAAACTTGAATGGAGATTGGGGGAAGATGGTGTCAGCGTCTCGTCCGGCCCTGATCTCCCAGCAAAGCCTTCAAGCCCCTAAACCCTCCTCAGCTGGGGTTCTGTCACCTGAGTTTCCACAGCCTCACTGAGCCTCAGTTTCTTCATCTGCACGATGAGTGGAAACATCCTCGGATGGCTGGATGCTGAATGATACCTTGGCTTTGGGACATAGAACACATACAGGGTAGTGCCCCTTCCTGATGGAGAGACCACCCCTGTCCCCTGGAAAACATGGTAACTGCTGTGCTCCCCAGGTGGCTATAGTCCGGGGATGGAAGTGGCTGCAGACCTAGCCTCCTGGGCCACCATTTGCTTCTCTAGGGACCATAATCCCTTCAAGTCCAGCGTATCAGCCCTGTTCCCTGTCGCTCTCAAGACCCGCTCTGGTCGTGTCTCCACTCACCGTCTATCAGACCAGGAGGGTGGCTGCTGAGCTGGGCCTGTGCTTGGAGTCCCAGGAAGTGGGGAGCGCTGAGGCATTATCCCCTGGGTATGCCGAGAGCCTTTCTAAGAACCAGGACTTGGGGGAGCACCATTGGTGGCCAGGGGATAGACGCCCCCTTTCCCAGAAATACCTCCTGTTCCAGAAGCCCCCAGGAGGTTGGCCACAGAGCCCCAGTCCTGCCCTCACCTCCTGCACCCAGTCCTGGCAGAGGTCCATGGCCCCCCGCCAGCTTCACGGAGTGGGTCGTGGCAGCCACCACTGGGGTTGGGGTGGGGGATGAGAATAAGTTCTAGGAGCCTCTCTGAGCCTCTGAACCCTCTTCCTTCCCCAGGGAGGTACAGACCCCTCCTGGCCCCCACCCCAGGACCCAGGGCTTTGGCTCTCACAGTCCCCATCCAGGCATGACTGGCAGCAGGTGACTGGATGTCATGATGAGAAAGGCAGGGGGAGTGGGGCCACTGGCCCCGGCAAGTGCACTCCTCAGCCAATCAGCAGCCTGCCCAGCCGGTGGATTCAGTTACAAGCCGGAGCTCACCCCATGCTCCAGCCTCCTTCCTACTCCTCCCAAAGCTCCATTCATTGGCTCTGCTGCATCAGGTCTGCTGGGCCCCGGTTCCACCCAGCTTCTGAGCTGCTGCCTCATGGGCCACCAGGGGTAGGTGTTCCAGGGGCTCTGTCCGACTGGGCTGGGCTAGGGTAGAATGGGGGTTCTGGGGGTGGTGTTGGGGATGCTGAGCTTCCTGGGAGCGGCTCTGGGGGGCTCTCCTGCCCTCCCCTGGGACAGCACCTCCTGCCACCTGGCTAGGCCTGTTCCTGGCAGCCCCTTGGGGTCCCTGAGCTTCCTGGGTAAGGATGCCCAGGGACTTGCCCTGTTCCATGCCCACTGGGATGGGCACGGGAGGCTGCAGGCATGTAGCCGGCAGGATGAGCCAGAGCTCACTGCAGCCTTCGGTGCTCTCTGTGCTGGTGAGATCACTCGGGACTCCTTCATCCAAAACCCTGGACCTGAGCTGCAGAGAGCCCTAGTCACCTTTTGGAGTCAGTGGGAGGCCTGCCAAAGGCCTGATGAGAGTTCAGTGGGGCCAAAGGAGAAGCGAGCGGCAGGGCAGAATGGAGCACTTGGCATAGGGCACAAGCGGGGCAAGAGAGGCTGGACCATACCCGGCACGCTGTGGTGTGGAGTCGGGGACTCTGCTGGGAACTCCTCGGAGCTGGGTGAGCCATGCAGGTGTGGGCTGGGGAGCTGGGGTGGGGGGAGTGCAGGCTTTCACCCTGGCCTCCACTCTCCTAGACGGTGTGTCTCTGGGAGAGCGACTTAGCCACTCTGAACCTCGATGTCCTTATCTATAAAATGTGGGATACCAGAAGTCTCATTATGAAATGCTTAAGTGAGTTCCTAGATGGGAAAGGTCTTACCCACACCTGGGAGTCCTCGTCAATCATCTGAGGCAGGCTGGGGTGGGCCCAGGGTTGGCTGAGCCAAAAAACTATTACCCAAGAAGAGGCTTTATGGGCACAGGATGTCCATCGACACCAAGACCCAAAGGCCTGGGTTTGAATTCTAGAAGCACATCCAAGCTCTCTGAACCTGTTCACAAGGACAATGAAAATGACACCTCCCTTGCTGCTATGAGCTTGGGTGTGGGAAATGCCAGGCACTTGGAAAATGCTCAGGAAGAGTGTCTGTTGCTCAGATGGTGAAAATCATGATGGCTTTTTTGCACTCTCAGCAAGCACAGCACTCTGCGAGTGTGTGGGGTGTTGGGGGAGGACTTGGCGGCAGGCTGACGTTCTGACAATGCCGCATCATGTCGTAAGAAAGGTCGCGCCCTGCCTGTTTGCCATTCCATTCCACACATATTTATGACCTCAGAGTTGTATTTGGGTGTGAACTTGGGTCTGCTTCCAAAGTACCTCTCAGGAAGACATCTCCGTGGGCAAGGGCTCCTGGGTAGGCGGCCTGGCACTTGCAGTTGCCCAACAGAGCATCTGGGTGCTCTCTTTAAGCTTTGAATCTGTGAGAATCCCACTGAGGGAGAGTGACTGGCCTGAGGCCACCCGGGGCATTTGTGTGAGGGCTGGGGGGAGAACCAGGTCTGTGCTCCCAATACCAGGTAGGCATAGCCGGTATGTGGTGCCCAGGACTCTGCTGAGCTGATGCCCTCTCCGCTCCCTGCAGGGGTCTTCCGGGGCCCTGATCTCTGCTGCCGGGAACATGACCTCTGCCCACAGAGCATCTCGCCTTTCCAGTACAACTATGGCATCCGAAACTACCGATTCCACACCATTTCCCACTGCGACTGTGATGCCAGGTTGGCAATGGGCAAGGGTATCAGGTGCAGGGTTGGGGCAGTTATTCAGTTCCAGGGTTCACAGATGGATATTCCAGAGAATTCTAAATAATAGGCCAGCTTGGAGCCCACTGAGCTGGTGCGAAAGCTGAGGCCTGAAAAGAAAAGGGCCTTTTAGACCCCAAACCACCAGGCTGGTAGACACTGGGTGGGCTCGGGGAGGAGCCATGTGGCCCTCTGTGGTCCAGGGACCTGAGTGCCAGGTCTGGGGCAGATTCCAGCAATGCCTGAAGAACCAGCAGGACTCCATCTCTGACATCGTGGGCATGGCTTTTTTCAACGTGCTGGAGATCCCCTGCTTCGTGCTGGAGGAACAGGAGGCGTGTGTGGCGTGGTACTGGTGGGGCGGGTATGTAGCTACCCACTTGGAGCCCTTTCCCAGCCAGAGCTCCAAGCCCAGAGAGGAAGGTTTATCTATATGTCTGTCCTCCAGGGAATGAAACCTCATGCTTCCTGTCTTCTCCTTAGGGCAGGGCCCAGGATGCAGACCCTCCCTTGGTGACCTACAACCTAGTGGGATGAGGGGTGGGACTGGCAGAGCCTTGGTTGTGATGAAGATGAACAGTGGGGGCTTTAGGGTGGGAGGATTCTGGGTTATTAGGTGCCACCTATTGCTACCACCCAGGTGTAGAACCTATGGCTCCATACCCTTTGCGCGCCTCCAGCCTAAGACCCCCTACAATGCTTCCTGGAGCTCCCTGGCCACCTCTTTGATACTGAGCCCCCAGAGCTCGGGCCCCAGGAAGTTGAGACAAAAGCAGCACCCTCAGAAGTGGCCAACACAGAGGAAAGGGTCCCAGCACTCCAGCAAAGTCAATGCCACAGCCCTCCAGGCCCCCATGGCCTCCCCCGGGCCTGATACGGCCCCCATAACCTGGCTGGAGGTCACTCATCCACGTCTCCAGGAGCCACGGGGTGGCATAAAACCTCAAGGTGAGCTCAAAATATAACCTTGGGGGGTTCCTGATGTGAGGAGGTTCCCTGCCTCTGTGCATGCTTTGCGGGGGAGGGCAGCTGTGCTGTTTCTTTTCCTACTCCAAACTCCCCCAAGGGTCTTCTAAGCTCTCCCCTAATCATGCTGTATGTAGCCAGAGGGATTTTTGTAAGCTCCAAACTTGGCCATGTCATTCCCCTCTGAGCCTCCATCGTGGTTCCTTTTAACCCAGCTGACGATGTCCCAACACCCAGGGGCCCTCAGGCAGATGTCCCAACACGCAGGGGCCCTCAGGCACTGATCCTGCAGACTCCACTCCAATTTCATAAACTTCATTTGGTTCCTCAAAAGCAATTTGCTCTGTCCCACCTCTGGGCTTTTGCATGTGCTGATCCTTCTACTTGGAGCACTCTGCCCTCCTCTTCCTCTCTCCCAGCCTCAGCTTAGCAGCCTCTGCCTCCAGGAAGTCTCTAGACCTTCACTACTGTGGCACTGCCGTGTGTGTGTGTGTGTGTGTGTGTGTGTGTGTGTTCCATGTGTACTGCATTCTGAGGGTACAAAGGCATGAGATGGAAGGAGTCTCTGTATGTGTGTGTGTGTGTGAGACTAAGCACACGTACCTGTGTTTCTTCTGGATGGCCACAGGCATCAGTGGGGCCTCCCTGGGGGGACTGAGTTCCCTTTACAATCATATCCACCCACAGGCACCCACCAGGCCTGCCACAGCTTCCGCCTCCTGGACCAGTGTGAACACAAAATTGGGCCCCAGGAGACCAAATTCCATTTGTTCAATAGTGCCCGAGAACCACTATTCCACTGCAACTGCACACGCCGGTGAGGCCTGATTGGACCCTTGGGGGTGGTCTGCCTGCTGTCAGGCACTAGAAAGGGGCCCCTGGCTGGCGAGGCCCTGTCGCAGCCTAAGCCTGACTCTGCCCTCAGTATGGCACGCTTCTTGAGGCTCCACAGCCCACCCATGGATGCTAACATGCTTTGGGATGTGCTGGGCATGACCTGCTTCAAGCTGGCCCCTCCACTGGATTGTGCTGAGCCCCAAAGGTAAGTGACAGCAGACCCAGGAGGACTGGAGAATTTTCCTAAGGAGTGGGCTGTATATACCACCATCCCCCAGCCCCCACTCCTTTGTGTGCCTGGGTGGAGGGGATGGGTGCAGGGGACACGGACCTCTGAGCTCCATTGTCATCTCCCTACCCCCTGGTGCCCTGGGTTTAGCTCTGCAGTTGGTCCGTGTGAATTGCATCTTGATTCTTGTCATTTACTTACTATGTGACCTTGCAAGTTGAGTCACCTCTGCATGCTTCTAGTTCTTTATCTGTAAAATGGTTGTAAAAACCAAGGAAATGGTACGTGTGACACACGCAGCCCAAGGCATGGGCATGTAGTAAAATGCTTGCTTAACTCACAGTCTCATTTCAATTTTGATTCTCAATGCCAGCACCTTGTTACTTCCCCTATTTCACAGGTGAGGAAACAGGCTCAGACTAGCCCAAGTTTCTGCAGGCAGCCAGCTAGTGGCAGATGGTGGACCTCCGAGTGTCAGCCCAGGGTTTTTCTGCCTCCTCTTAGGTGGAACCACCCTTCCCTGCCCCAGCCCTGCCTCACTCTGGTCCCCTATCCCCTGTCTGCAGGGTAGGGTGGGATCCTTGGCAGCCATAACTACCTGTCCCACTCTTCTCTCCCAACAGCTGTTCCAAGGACCCTAGGGCTATCAAGGTGTCAGCTAAGCACTTGTGGGGACTTCAGCAGCGGAGACTCCAGATGTGGGGTACAGGCACAGATAAGGAGCAGGCATGGCCTTCAGAGCACCCAAGGGTCTCCATGTCATTCTATGACTGGTGCCTGCAGCTGACCCAGGCAGCCTGAGGACCCAAAGAGCAGCAGAAATCCTGGAACCAGTGACCTCAGTTCCAGCCTTCCTGGGTACCAGATGGGACCTTGTCCCTGGTTTTGCTAGACTCTGGAGGTCTTGGTCTCCCTGTGTTAGAATGATGCATGGCACAGGCTTTTGTAGACCGCCAGGGGGCTGGACTGGGGAGAGGAGGGCTAAGGCTCAAATGCTAGACCATGTCTCCTGCTGTGCTGGGTGATCATGGGTGGTGACACAATCCCTGTGCTTGGATGTGGTGTTCAGGAGGTTCATTGTGATGCCCTGGGCTTGGACCGTGTTAGGGAACTTCACTCCAGGTGGGAATGAGGAGGGGGTAACTAATTGCAGCAGCCCCAGGAGGAGGTGCACATAAGTTCATGCTGCAAAGTGAATACGTGTCTCAAAATCCTGCCCAAGGGAGCCTGAGCACCTGCTTGCTGAGGCCTGGGGCAGCAGGTAGGGAATGAGGAATGACACAGAAGTGCCTGCATCTGATGGGGGCACTAGAGGACTTTCCAACTCTTCTTCCCCAGGGGATCTCTTCTTTTAACAGCTGCTATGCCCTTCCTGGTCCAGCCCTGGCTCACTCTTTTTGCCGTATACCTAAATGCACATCTCTCCTGTGCCATTGAGCAAGAGACATCACTCCCCAACTCAGCCTTTGTTTCCTCCTTCAAAAAGGAGAGTGTAAATAGCACCTACCTCACAGGGTTGTCGAGGTTTAAATGAATCAGTGCATGGACAATGCTTAGGACCTAGTAAATATCCCCTTCTTCCAGCACATAGCCAAACAACTCAGGAGTCTGATTTTGAGAGGCTCAGGTAAGCCTTTGGAGGCCTTAGTTTGCTTACTCGTGAAATGGGGCTAAGAACTGCACTGAACTCAACATCACAACTCAGCATTGTACAGAATAAAGGAAATGGTGTGTGCCAGCTGGTGTCTTCTAATTGTCAGATCTGTCTTCTCTCCTCTTGTCCCTTTCTCTGATTAACCCCACCCCCAGATTGCTAACAAGTTAAGGAGTCGGGAGTGAGGCTTGAGAATTTAATTCCTAGTCGATGAACTCCAGGATTATCCCCCCCGCCATCCCAGATGGGTGCTGGATAGAGCTTTGCTGATTGTCACAGTTGAGGTGCCAGGACTGAGTTTGGAGGACCCTAGTTGGCCACCCCTGGCCAGGACAGAGTAGCAGGTGTGGATAAAGCTGGAGCAGCAATAGGAGGGAGGCAGGCAGGTTCTCAGAAGATTGGGGCAGAGTGGGAGCCACCTGGACCCACTTATCCACCTCACCTTCAGGGCCCCAAGCCCCCTTTCTCCAGCTTCTGCTGGCCCTGGGGGCTGGAAGACAGGCTGTCAGGGGTCAGGGCCTCCTGATCAGATCCCCAGGAGCCACCACCTCCAGGATCTACAGTCTCCAGGCGCAAGGCAGGCAACAAACCCAGGTTTTGAGGCATAGATGGTGGGAATGCCCAGGGGCCAGGCAGCCCAGAGGTCCCCTCACTACTGCCTCGGCTGCCACCATCATTGTGCCTAGTGGGGGCCAGGCGGCGGCTCTGGGGTGAGGGGCTGCGGCTGGTGCCTCGGCGTTCACGGGAAGAGGGCCGCAGGGCAAGACCAGGGAAGCGGGCCAGACCTGGACTGCGGCTACGGTGCCGCTTGGACTTGCCAGGGCTGGGGCTGCGGGATTTGGGTGCGAGTAGCTCCAGGGTGCTGTCATCCTCATCCTCTGAGCTGGCACCTGAGCTGTCTGTGCTGCTACTGGCCACCTCTGAGCTAGGCAGCGAGATCTGTGGGGAAGGTTGGTGACTGGAGTGCTCCGTTTCTCAGCGGGCCACTGAGGCCTCTTGGAACCACTCCAACACTCCTCCTTGGCAGACCCAAGGAGGTCAGGCTACTTATAGAAGGTTACAAAGCAGAATGTAGAGGCTGTGGCATTGGAAAAGGATCTTTTGACAGCCCTGACCCTGAAGTCTGGTCTACTCACCTGGAAGGGCTCAGTGACTCCGATGAGGATACTATGGGTGTGGCTGTAATAGCCCAGGATGAAGTCTCCATGGCCCTTGGGCAGTGACTCCTCACTGAATGTCACCTGGTGGGCCCAGGGGTATAGGTCCAGGTTGGGGTCAGAAGTAGCCACAGAATCCCCTAAGGTGAGTCTTGAGCCCCCAAGGGCAATGGGGACTTCCTCCCCTCCACCCACCCGAGTACCTGGTAGATGTTCCTGTCCACATCCTCGTGTTTGGCCCAGACATAAGCCACATAGTCCTTGCAGTGGCGGAAACCCACCTGGAGTAAGAGGAATCAGGGCTGTGACCAGCTATGGCCTGACCCCAGTAGCCTCCCATCATGGCATCAAACTCTGGAGAAGCCCATGATCCCACCTGGGTACCTGGCTGTTCCTCCACGCCTTTCCTCCCCCAAGTCTCTGACCATCCCTGCCCTTCTCACCCGGTACAAGCCGATCCAGTCCCAGGAGCTACGGGCGAACACCATTTCCATGCGGTATCTCACCACAGCCTGCTCTGGCCGCACCCACTCGTCTGCCACCTCCAGCCGCACCAGTGGCATGTCATCCCTGAAGGCAAACTGCCCAGGGGCAGGGGGCAACATCAGGGGAGACCCTCTAGTATTTCATGCATCAAGGGCCCTTGGGCCTGAGTCAGCACAAACAGGCTGAGATAAGGGCCTGTGAAGCCACTGCAAAGACAGAGAATCTGAAGCAGAACAGGTCTAGGAGAAATGCCAGGCTTCCTGCCTCCTGGCCCAGAACTCTTTCTGCCCATAGCCTCCTTAGAGTGTGAGTCAGAAAATAGCTTTAAAGCTAGTAGACCATGGTTTGGCCCTGGCTCTACCACTGACAGGCTGTGCAACCCGTGGGTGAGTTTCTCAACCTCTCTGAATGCCAGAGCTTTTGTCTGTAAACTCAGATGATCTTATTTAACTCTTGGGTTGTTCTGTAGATTCAATGAGATACTATTTGTAAAGCATCTCATAAACTTTCCAGTACACAGTAGGTGCTCGATGAATGATTTGCCTATATGCTAGCAAGGGAGACATGATATACTGATATTGTGGGGCAAGCTGAACACCCCTGAGTGGACAAGAAGGGCCCTGGGTAGAAACCTGGAGACCTCAGTTCACTTCTAGGCTGCTGCTAACTTCCTGTGTGACCTCAGGTAAGCCCCTAGCCAACTCAAAACTCAATTTCACCATCTGTATTAAGGGGTGACTATGACCTTATCATTAGTCCATGAAGACAAATTATAATCATGTGTACCCTCTTCCCAGGGTCACCCATGTGTGTGGGTTGCTGGAATAGTAGGTGACTAGGATATTGGCTTCACGTGAACTCTGTCCCTCAGAGGACTCAGGTGGTGCCAGTCTCAGGTTTTTGTCTTGTTTATCTGGTCTCAGGTTTCCCTCCCTCAGTTTCTGGGTTAAGCTACTCCAGGAGAAACCAGCACCACCTCTTCCTGCCCCTGGGTTCCTAACAATGGGTCTGGCCAGGGTGAGTTCTTGGAAATGCCCTCCAGGGCCTTGCATGGTGAAAATTCCTTCTAAGTCCTGTTCTGATTCTGTTGCTTTGGATAAGAGACTTAAGTTTTCTGAGCCCCAGTTTTCATTATCAGAAAAACTGGGAGGAGAATTTGGACATCTCAGGGCTTTCTGAGTCATGCAAAGAAATGACATATGAAAAGTGCCCCACAAGGGTGTGGTTATGTAGTAGGTGCTCAACAAGTAACATTTTATAAGGGACAGAGTCCTGGATGAGGGGAGAAAGCTCAGGGTAGGGTGCCCAAAAGGAGCAGCTCTCAAAGATAAGGGTTAAACCTCCTGCCCAAACCTTTTACCAAAGGTCACTGGAGGCCAGACATAGGCAGATTTCCTTTCCCAGCTGAAGATATTGGCCAATGTCCCATTGACTGACCACATGATAAAGTCACAAAGGAAAACATTCTCTGGCCTGCTGAGCTCCCTCTTATCAGATCAAGAATCGGAAAGCCCAGAGTTGGGTTTCAGGGCTGGAAAGATGGACTCCCCACTCTGCTGCTGAGCTTGTGTGTGACTTGGGGGCACATGCCTACTCTACTAGGGGTCTCAGTTTCCCCACAGAGAAACAGAGTTGGGCTACACAGTCTCTCAGGTCCAGTTTTGACGTTCCAACATTCTTGCACCCCCCACCCCTTTTATTTGGCAACTGGGGATTTCAATCCTAAACAAGATGCTAAATTGTAGTTAACTATTTAGAGTTTAGCTTTGTATCTTTTATCTCTACTCCCCCTCCCCATCGCTATCTTGCTCTTATAGTCCCTGGCATGTAGTAAGATAGTAAATAAATAATGTATGAATATGAATGAATGCTGCATGGAGTATGAGTAAACATTTTGAGTTTGCTGATCTTATTATATAGGTGAATTTTAACATACGTTGCCCTAAACCTTTTCAGAAGAAGGATGTTAGAGGTTAGGTTCAATTTTTAACTCTTTCCTGTACTGGCTGTGTAACCCTGGGCAAGTGATGCTATGTCTTGAGCCTCAGTTTCCTCACCTCAAAATGGAGATTGCAACCCACTCCCACTCTGCTATGACAAATGGGTGCTGCTGAGGACACGTGCAAGGAGTAAGCTGTGGAATGCTGAGTTGGGCTTGCAGATCATAGGGGAGGATGAGGCCAGGACTCACGTGCAGGATAAACTGGGCAGCCACAGGCTTGTGGTCACTGACTGTGTATTCCATGTGGCTACGGTAGCTGTGCTGGGTCACCTGAAGCTGGTGGCTCTCCTGTCCTGAGGGGGTGCGACCCCTACTTGGAGCCTTGACTTTCCACAAGATACGGTCTGTCCAGGCTGGCTTACGCTTCTTGGCACTGCAATGAGCAGTCACAGCCCAAGTTTCAGGGGCAGCAGGTCAAGACACAGGCCCCACCTTTACCTCTTGTCCCTCTTCCCTGTCACCCTTATCCAGAAGACCTCAGCCCACCTCCCTGCCTCATCCCAGTGCCTAGCTCACCTGGTATCATATTTGTTAGTACCCACGTCAAACTTGAAGGTGGGTGCAAAGTTGAGGGGCCCCTCCTGGAAACCCTTCAGGATGGGCCAGGTGCTCTTGGCCATATTGAGCTGTGAGGGTCCAGAAGGGCAGAATTGGACAACAGCTTAGGCAGGGCAGGTGAAGGCAAGGATCATACCTAGGATACAGGTGTGTCCTGAGGCATGCTCTGTGTGCTTGGGGGTTTCCAGTGCAGGCTAGGATTCCGCACCTGATCCTTCTCCCAGAGCTGGTGGAGCTTGTCATTGTCAATGGCAAACTTGACGAAGTGCAGGTCGTAGCTCTCGATACGGAAGTTTAGGTCCCCGAACCAGAACACGAGGCTGTTCGAAGGTGAAGGTCAGCAGGGTCCATGGGGTGAAAAAGCCCAACCCAGGCCCTTCTCCAGTCCCATCCAGCCCGACAACACTGGCTGCCCATAGCGGTGATGCAGGGGGTGGGTGAGAGGCGGCAGAGCCTGCCAGGGAGCAGCAGTGGGGTGCGGGTGGATCTAGAGGAAAGTTAGTTTCGGGTGCTCAGTAAGACCCTGCCCCTCAGCAAAACTAAACTCTGCCGGCTCCGCCCCCCATCAAACTTACCCGGCTTTGTGCTCCTAGTCGTAGTTTGGCCCTACCTCTCCCGACAAGTTCCTCCTAAGCCGGAACTCAGGTTCCTTCTCGCAAGTTAGCGGTCGCTTGCCGCTGAGGCCCACCCCTCCTTCGCTAGCCCCGCCCAAGCTCCATTTGGCCCCGCCCAGCCCGTACTCGTGATCCAGTATGCCTTGCGCCCCGGGCCCCTGGAACTGCTGGAGGCTGAGGATGGTTTGGAAGTTGTCCTTGCGCTGCTCCGCCTTGTCCATGTGCGCTGGCAGGTGGCAGTTCAGGAAGCAGAGCATATGCCCGAAGGCCGCCAGTCGCACACTCACTCCACCTTTGTTGCCCTTGGGAGGCAAGATTGGGTGGGTGGGGGGCGGTGCCCAGGTGTAAGCGGGGTGTAAGGAGGGGCGGGGCCAGCCAGCCCGTGGAAGAGGCTTGGAGAGGAGTAGGTTGTAGGGAAATGGGCGGAGCACTGGGACTCCACAAAGACAGGAACGAGGCGGGGTCTAGAGAATGAAATGAGGGTGGTGGGAGGGGGTGGGGAGAGGCAGGCCTCAGAGTAAGGGGTGGAGCGTGGGGAGGGGACCCTGCCGGTGCAGGGGTCCTGGGGACTAATCCCCGGCCCTCTTGGGGCCCTGTCCCCTCCCGTGCTCACCCAATAACCACCTAGGCCCGTGCGCGTGCAATCGGTCTGAACGTCCCTCAGGAAGGGCAGGTGGTAGTACTTGGCGAACAGCAGCAGGATGACGCCCTGCATCCGCACGGTGCTCACCTGCGGTGGGAGGCCCTTGGCTGAGGGACAGGATGCGGCCCCATCTTCCCGGCCCTCGCCTTTCCCAGTTCTTAAGGTCTACTGCTCCATCCTCCTATTTCACAGACCCGACAACAAAGACACGTGGGATCCCACAAGGAGTCAGGGCAGATGGAGAACCGGGAACCCAGGGGTCTCCCTGAGGGGGGCTGAGGGGGGCGTTACCAGCACAAAGTTGAAAGGTGCCAGCGCGTCCATGAAGAGCTCGCTCCACTGGTCTGTGAAGAGGGCGTCCTTGAGCCTCTTGTTGATCATGGAGTTCACTTCCTGCAACCTGGGGGATGGGGCGAGGCTGCCAAGGGGATGGGGCGAGGCTGCCCTAGAAACCCCTTCCATGGACGAGGATTTGGGAGGCAGGAGAGGCTGGGAAGGGGGTCCACATGCCCTGCCCCCTCACCCTATGGCGATCATGTCTGCCCTGTCACTGTCATCGTTGCCACTGCCCAGGTGCAGGAGGGATGTGATGTCGTCAGGGGGCATGGCAGTGCCCACGTTCCATGTGATCACCGTGATCCTGGGGGGGGGGGTGCCAGTATAGGAGGGGTGACTGCTGGGTACCCTCACCCTCAATTTCCCTCCCACAGAATTCTTCCTGGGGAAATAAACTGAGGCAAGTGTGGGCATAAGCCCTCAGAAGGACCCAGAGTGGGTGGGTGCAGTATCCCTCCTACCGGCCTCTCCCGGGGAGATCAATTGAGGCAGGGGTAGGCAAGTCCCTTAGGAGGGGATGCCATCTTCTGAGGGTCCCAGAGTGGGCCCAGGACCCCAAGGACTCTTCCTTAGGGAGGTAAACTTTAGCAGCGTAGGGCAAGCCACTTAGAAGGATGGCTAGTCTCAGAGCTTTAGCCCCAACAACCTTGCTTGGGGGAGGGCCCCCTCACCAGAAGCCGGGGTCACTCTTGCAGGTAGGCTGAGCTGACCAAGATGAGGATGACGATGAGGTGGGTGCAGAAGAGGAGGTAGTGACGGGGGCTGGGATTTCTTGGGGCTGAAGGCTGGGGCTCAGGTGCCCACCAGGCCCTGCGCCCTGGGTGCCAGGCCTGGGGAGCGCCATCTCAGGGGCTGTGGGTATACAGGGGGAGCGGTTGGGGGAGCGGCTGGGGGAGCGGCTGGGAGACCGGGGTGGCTTGGGCAGAGGTGGGGGTACAGTCTGGGCTGAGGAGGCCCCTGGCCTGAAGGTGGGGGACAGAAGTCCTGAGGATCGGGTGCCAGGCTCTGGAGGGCTCTGGCTCACATCCAGGGGCAGGGTCTGTGGTGGCCAGGGCAGGACAGGATCTTCAGGGCTACTTTGGGGTACCTCAGGCCGGGCTCTGAAGGAGGGGGGGATCCAGGGATCTGGGGGAGTTTGGATCAAGGATGGGGAGCCCACAGGACTGGATGCCTGAGCCGGAGGTTGGAGATGCCCTTCAGGAGGAGGAAGAGGTCTGGGGGCTAGGACATCCCTCTGTTTAGCTGGTGTCCATCCCATAGAAGCCAGGGCTGATGTCATGGATGCTGGAGCCAGGGTCTGTTCCTGAGAGGGCGACAGAACTGGACTGGGCACTGGGGAAGAGTTGGAAGTGGACTGTGGGGACTGCTCCTCCGATCCCAGGACTAAGCTCAGGCCTGAAGTGGCCAGTGCTGGCTCAGGTCCCATGGAGGCAGGTGGCACCTGCTTCTGGTCTCTGGACATTGGAGCCAGTCTGGGCCCCACGGTGGCTGCAGGTGGCCTCGGCTTGACTGAGGCAGACATCACCAGCTGCCCCAAAGATGTCGGAGCCAGGACTGAGCCTGAAGTTGCTATAGGAGGCTTCGGCCCAGCAGAGGCAGACATCACCAACTGGCCCACAGATGTTGAAGCCAAGCTAGAGCTGTGGCAGGCAGGAGCTGTTTTCTTCCCTCCGGGAGTGGACAGTGGAGTCAGGATGGGTCGAGAAGATGGCAGAGCCAGCCTTGGCCCCTCTGAGGAAGGTGGCATAGTGGCTTGTGGCCCCATAGGTGCCAGAGCCAGCCTTGGTTCCAAGGGTACTGGGGCTGCATTCTCCTTGGCTAGGAGCTGAAAACTTGAGTCCACCTTGTAGAGGACAAATTAAAGACAGGATAACCCTAACCAGGGGCTTGAGCCCTGACTTCCATATAGACAACAGCAGACTCCATCTAGGTATGAAAGGTACATCTTTCCAAGGAAGTTCTTCCTAATTCCACACCTCAATGATCCCTCCTGCTGCAAATCAGCTTCTCTTTTGGAGAAAACAGGACACAGAACTCTATCTCCTCCCTCAAGTCTGATACCTCTTTCATAGATGGAGAAATGAAGACCCTCGACTTAAATGAGGCAGAGTGTGAGCCTGAACCTTCCTGGCTGGCACCCACTCCCTGGCCACCCTGGAGGGTGCCTGGAGCTGCTTCCCTGGACAAACTCCCTGCAGTCCCCCTGCTCCTTTGGTCAAGGGCTACTGATCTGACACTCCAGATACGTCCACTCTGAAACCCTATTCAGCCTGTTCAATAGCCCACCCTTCCTCCAGTTTCCAAGAACCTTCAGGTTTCCCCCACCAAACATTCCAAACCACCCTCTCTGTCCTCACCCATTCCCAGAGCTCCATGCAGGAGCAAAAGCCTGGGGCTGAGAATTCCAAATCCAGCTCTCTGTGACCTTAGGCAAGCACTTCTCTACCCAGGGCCTCAGTTTCCCTGTCTGTAAAACAAAGGAACCTGGTGAAGAGTCCCTGGCCATAGTCCCCTACTTTGCATTTATGAGCTCAACATTTGCTAGGATTCCGTTTCAGCCCGTCCTCACCAAGTGTGATTCTAACATTCAGAGCAAGTCCAGGATTCTGTTGATTCTGGCATCACACTTCTCTGTGCCTAGATTGTATCCTCTTACCCTCTTCACCCTCTCCCCAACCTGTGAGGACAGGTAAGCAGATACCCTCTTTTTGTCCAGCCCTTTAGGGACCTCCTCTCCCTTCCCCATCTGACCCATTTCTGATGCCCCTGTCTCCAGAAGACAGGATAAAGTGTCCTTTGCCAGAAAGGGCAGAAGGTTTACACTCGCGCTGGGGTAGCCCCGTCCCTGCCTCCAGAGATGCTTGCTGTCTGCATCCTGTGTCCTTCTCGGTTCAGAGAACATGAAACTCTGCCTCCACCTCCTTCCCCAAACTCAGCTCTTTAAGGCTACATTTTGGGCATCCTCCTTGGCTCCAAGTGTCCCACTCTGTAACCCCCTCCACCAACAACAACCACCACACCGCCTCCAGCCCTAACAACTTAGACATTCCAGATGTCACAGTTTTAGTCTTCAGGGCCAAGCCTCCTCGTTTTGCATGGGCTCAGAGAAGACAAGCAACTTGACCAAGGTCACACAGCAAAGCTGGACCATAGCTGGGTTCCCTAACACCCAGTCCAGTGCTCTCCTGGGGACTCCTGGAGATAGCTAACTCCATTTCTCACTGAATGTCCCATCACTGTTCCTCAGGCACTAGAGTGCCCTGTTCACCCAGCCCTGCTCAGTGGACAGAGGAGAGTGCCAGCCTCTCAGCCAGGGGCACCAGTGTGCCTGCAGTGTGTGTGTGTGTGGGGGGGGTGGGACCAAAGATCAGAAATCAGGCAGCTAGGTTTTAGGGCTCTTACCTTGGAGGGTGCTCCAGTTTGGGAAACCCCATGGGGCATGGGCAGGGGGCCCAGGCCAGCCTGGGTCCCTGGCTTCCTGCTGCCACTGCTGCTGTGGCCCTCCATGTCTGCAGCTCTTAGCAGCCCGGGCTCCCTCAGGCTCTGGCTCCAGCTCCTCCGCTCCTGGGGACCAGTGATGTCATCAGCCACTTCAACCTGCTGAGAATTTAAAGGCACAGACACCCACTTCCCAGCTTAGAGGTGGCCAGGGCAAGGTGGCCTATACCCTGGGAACACTTCAAGCTGGCTGCTGAGGTTGGAATGGCCATGGGGTGTGGGGAAGTGTGCCCACTGGTTTGGTCTGGGTCCCAACTGTCAGTATGGAGGAAGCTGTCTGTTTGCACCCCTCAACTCTGGCTGGCTCTTTCTCAAGGGAGGGGCATCGACACACCTGAGGGTAAGGTACAGACAAGTAGCACAGAGGTCAGTACCTTCTTTAGGGCCTCTTGAACAACTGAGTCCCTGCCCTGATCCTGCGACCTTCCTGAAGCCCTGCCAGCTCAGAACTTGCCTTGGCCCCCACCCTTGCCCCATTTTCAGGTCAGTGCCCGCCCCCTGTTTGGCTCTATTCTTCCCAAACCAGAGCCAGACACTCAGGCTCCAGCTTCTGGAGTCCTTTCCCATCTCAGCCTCAGCACTGGCCCCTCCTCTTCTGCAGACACCTCCCTGTCTGCCCTAGGATGTCCCCACAGCCAGGCCCTTCTCAGCCCAGCTCCTCTAAGCTTTCCTCTCTCCTGTACTCAATGGGTGTGGTTTGGGAGGGGGACATATTTAGGGTCACCTGATAAGCTGGGGAGGGCCCTGAGTTTCAGTGAGGAAAAGCAGCACCCTCAGTGACTTAAGCCCTACAAGCCAATTGGGATCTGGAGGAAGGGAGCTGTGGTGGAGAAGGGCCAGCAGTCAGGGAACAGACTGGCCGAAGGGTCAAAAACAGGTCTGGGAGCTCCTTTGGCCAGGACCCAGCACAAGACCTGGTCTCCAACAGGCCTAGGGAAATGCCTGTTGAATGAATGAATCAGAAGAGTGAATGAATGAAAAGATTCAGGGATGGCTATGGGTCTTATGCTTCCGCTTCCTCCCTATTTTCACTCTTACCTGCTAAGCAGTCCTGAAATCCCAATTCCTGCAGAATTGCTGGACTGCTCAAAGTGATCCTACTCAGTTTAGGCAGAAAACGTTCAGAGTTTTGTGCCCAGAACTCCCTGTGGATCAACAGTCATCTCTGTGTGTATTCTCACAGGCCTGCATGGTCCCCTACATGAAAGTCATGTTGACAGATGTCTCATTTGCTTCCTCTGGATGAGCTCACCACTGCTTGACTGACTCTGAGTCCAGTCTATGTATCTGGGCCATCAAGTCTGTGAGGCTAACATTTGCAGAGTGGGAGACTCAGATCCTATCAGGCCCTGGGATAGAAAGGTTTTTGGACGGCGATAGGGGAAGCGATGACAGTAGTGATGAGGGAGGTGATTGTAGTAGTAGAGATGATGATGTATGTAGTTATGATGGTGGAAGTGCAGGGCTGACAGTGATGGGTGAGGTAATGGAGGTGATGTTGATGGCAATGGAGGAGGTGATAACAAAGTACAAATGTTAGCTGTGGTGGAGGTAGTAGAATGAAGGGATGGTGGTATTGTTGATGAGGATGATAGTAAAAGGAGAGATGGGGGCACAAGAGCTGGTGGGGTGTTAAATTGATGGAAGAGGAGGTGGTGGTGGGGTGGGAGGTGAAGGTGGTGGTGGTG
The DNA here is from genome assembly GCA_004026885.1 of Lyroderma lyra. Lineage (NCBI taxonomy): Eukaryota > Metazoa > Chordata > Mammalia > Chiroptera > Megadermatidae > Lyroderma > Lyroderma lyra. Next base: position 30,951 of record PVJL010009149.1, on the reverse strand, counting down.
ATGAGGGAGGAGGTGAGAGTGGACATGGTAGTGGTACACTGGCCACCAGAGAGGGAAGAAAAACTTGAATTTACCCTGACTTCTATTTTACAGATGAGAAAACTGAGACCCCCACCCCGCCAAGAGTACCCAGCTTCTGATGCAATCCTGGAAGAGAAGGGTGGCAGGTCCAGTCCTTGGGTCCAGTCACTGGGGTCAGTACAAGGGCATCAGTGCCCTTTGGAAGCCAGGTAAATGTCATGCAAATGAGTGTGCAGAGGGCTCCTGTGCCCCACTTGGTTAGCCCAGGATTGCCTATCATCTCCCCTTGCTGAGTTCAGACCCTGCAGGAACTATTTCTGGCCCTGCCCGTGACTTGGTAAAGTCACTCAGATTCCTGGTTTGTGTAAGGGAGATGAAAACAGTGGATACTCCTAGGTTGCTGTGAAGATTCAACAAGATAATACATTTGGAGTGTTTAGCACAGCGCCTGGCACAAGTTCTCAGTAAGGGCAGCTGCTCTGGAGCTCTCATCATCAATATCATCATCGTCGTCGTCATCGTCATCATCATCTCCAACCTGCCCGTTTGGTGAAACTGAGGCCCTTCATAGCTGGACTCCTGTGGGAAGCGAGAGGGGCTCTGAGACCCAGACATGGCCTCACCAAGGGGAAGGGGTGGGAGGGGGGCGGACCCCGGCTGAGATGGGAGCAGGGTAAGAGCTATATTTGAGCTCCTGGTGTGATGACTAAGGGGGTTGATAACAGGCTCTGGGGCTCAGGGCGGCAGGCCCCGGGGGAGCTGCCAGGGAGAACCACCCCCCTGCTGCAGGGGGTGGGGCCTGTGTGCAGGCACAGGGTACAGCTTGTGCACCCCGCTTCTGGAAATGCTTAGCACTACCCTTCAGGCTGTCTGGGTCAGGAATAGGAAAGGATGGAGTTGCTGATTTGTGGATTATCTCAGTTACTCTCCATAGTAACCCTGGGAGGTTGGTAGTAAGATCCCCATTTGACAGAGGAAGAAACTGAGGCCTAGGAATTACACAGCCTGCAGGGGGCAGATCACGGGGTTCCCAGGGAGATAGTGGATAATTCTCCCCCACAGAAATGACTGTTGAACCCCTTCTTTTAAGGAGAGTCTGTGCTGCCAAATTGAAAAGAGGAAAAATGCCCTGGGAAGCACAGGGAGCAGCAGGTGCAAAAGTGTGGAGTGTGGAAGGTTCTGGCTGTAAAAGGATGCAAAATTTGGACATAAGCCCTCATGGCTCTTTGGCTCTGAGTAAATACACCATGAACAGGTGTATACACCTTCCTCTTCCCTCCTCCTTCTCCTCGATCCACCTCCCAAGGGCTCCTGTGTATGGTAATGGTACAGAGGGTCTGTCCTTTCTTTTACTCTCCAGTCGCCCTGACCCAGACCCACCGTGAGGAAAGTCACACTGTGGCCACTACCTGAGAAATGTCTTGAGATGTAGAGAGTGCTACAGGTCTTAGGGAAGGTGGAAGAGGCAAGTGTTGGGGAGAGCTTCCCAGAGGAGAAAATATAGAGGGCATGGAGGAACAGTTATCCTCTCAAGACTTCACTCCAGGGTTACTTGTTGGTACTAAGTGCCACATGTGTGTCCCCTGGCTCTTGCTCTCTGGGACAGGTGTCATTTTTACCTTCCTTTTTGCCCTTCAGGAAATTGGCTTAAGGAGGAGGAGTGACTTTCCCAAGGTCACACAGCTGGGGCTGGGCTCAGGCATCCCTCCTCCCTCTCCTCAGCAACCCCTCCTCCCAGGCAGCCCGGCACCGCTGTCAGCTGCTCTGAAGTGAGTGGCTATTTTTATTCTGGTGCGAGGGGATCTCAGGCAGCAGAGCCATGTAGGTTAGAAGGCTCTAGGACACCTGGCTTCAGCAGCAAAGGAGAGGCTTAGTGCAGGGACATAAGCTTGCCTGGGGGCTTTCACTTTGTGCAGGCCGACTTGCTCTGGGTTTCCCTGTCTTTAGAAACATTTTTATTGCAGCTCAGAACAAAGCATAGAGCCAGACTGAACCCTGGCCCTGATCCCAGATCCAACCTGAGCCCAAATGTTGGTGTTAACTGAGCCCTGATCCCATGCCAAGACAGTCTCTACTCCAGTTCTCTCTCTCTCTCTCTCTTTTTTTTTTTTTTAAAACAAAGGTGAAACAAGAAGATAGTTTATTGAGAGAAAGAACACTCCAAAGAGGTAGGAGCAGACCTGAGCAGGAAAATGCCTTAAGAATCCCGAATGGCAAGGAGAAAGTACACTCCTAAGGGGTAGGAGTGGGTTCGAGCAGGAATACGGCTCAAGAACCTCCACTCCAGCTCTTGATCGAGCTCTGACCATGGCCTTAGATTGAGCCCTGACTCTAGTCACATAACTGAGCCTGATCCAAGCCAGAATAAAGCTGATCCCAATTTGAGACTTTGATTCTGGACCCAGATTGAGTCCTAAACCTAGCCTAAGCCTGAGCCATAGCCACAGACTTAACTCTAAACCTAGTCTAGACTAACCCTGACTTTAGACTGAGCCCCGACTCCAAGTTTAGACTGAACTCCAATCTAGTCATTAATTAAACCCTGAATCTGGTGGCAGACTGAGCCCTGGTCTTATTTACAGACTGAGTCCTGAGCCTAATCCATTGACTGACATCTGACTTCAGACTATGCACTGAACCTGGTTGAAGTCTGAGCCCTGAGTATAATCACAGACTGAGCCTTGATCCTGGTCACAGACTGCGGCCCAAGCCCAATCATTGACTGAGCATTGACTCCAGCCTCAGATTCAATTCTAATAACCCTTGGCCTTAGGCTAAGGGCTGACCCTGACTCTGTCTGAGCCTGAACCCATCACAGATTAAACCCCAAACCCAGCCTCACCTTAGGAAGGCTGCTGGCTTAGAATACAGACTGCCACGTAAAGGAATGGACTACAAACAGAGATTGTTCTGGGAGATCCTGGGCCTCCCATGGCTGCTGATGCCAGAATGTTCCCGGTAGTGTTGTGGCCAGTGTCTCTACCATTGATTCTACTGGACGGCTAGTCAACCCTCAGCAGCCTAGGTGATGGCCCATCCAGTCTGCAGCATCTAGGTTCATGCAACTAAAGTGGTTTTGTGGCATCTATCCAGTGAACAATGCAGGCCCATAGGGCACTGAGGTTTGGTTCTGTCAGCGGAAAAACCACAGGCTCCATGGGCCATCTGGCTTCAGCTACTCTGAGGCCCTTGCTGGGGTGTGGGGTGGGGGAGAGGGAGCCCATGGCACATATCCCACTGTTTTGTAAACAAGTTTACTATTTGTGTTTATATAATAGATATTTATTATAGAAAATACAGAAAAAAGTGTAAAGGAGAAAAAAAATCACCTATAATTTCATCTACCAAGAAATGACCATTTTGACTTCTTGTGTTGTTTCCTTCTAGATTTGGTTGTTGGTCTAGACATACATATTTACATATACATTCAGAGTGTGCTAAAAATGTGTATACACGTTTTAAGAAAGAAAAGAACTGTATTAAAATTGTAATATTCAAAACATACTGATAGCAAAAGAGGAACACAAGTCACATTTAACTTCTGCAATTTCAAGAGTTGCTCAAAGTGGTTACCATCAGCATTTATGTAATGCATAGATAACATCTCTTAAAATTTTTTTGTACAATTTTATACAATTTTATACAATTTTATAAAATTGTATAAATTATTTATTTATTTATTTATTTATTTATTTATTTTTAAATTCATTTTTATTGTTAGACTTATTGGGGTGACATCTGTTAGCAAGGATTACATAGGTTTCAGGCATATAATTCTACAGTGCATTGTCAACTTGATGTATAATAAGTTCACCACCTAATGTGACTTCTCTTTCCATCACCTTATATTTAATGTGTATAAATTTTTTTGGCACTTCTAGTATTTTATAAAATCGTCTGATTACTCTGTAGCAGCCATAATGTCCATTGCTGCCCCTATCCTTAGTAGGCTTCAGGAATGAGTCCCAGTTGGTTAAACCAGTAAGTAATTCCCATTCCTTTAGCCATGTGACTGAATCTTAAATGGACAGGTGAGATATAAGGAGGCTTTTGCTGAGGGCTTTCAGGAAAGAAAGCTTGTTTTTTCTCCTGAGGAGATAACCAAAAAAGACGATTTCCCCTTGATTAGATGTGAAAAAAAAGAAGTCTATGGTCCTGGTTAGTGCTGGCAGCCATCTTGGCACCACGTAGATAACTGGCCTAATGATAAGCTATGGAAAGAAAATGGAAAGAGCAGGTGACTTTAGCAACTGGATCAAACCTCACCTGAAGCCCTCTCTGCCATTGGACTTACTTTGTTATTTCAGCCAACAAATTCTCTTTATTGTTTAAGTAATTTTAACATGGGGTTTCTGTGACTTGAAGCCCAGAGTATTTCAACTCTCAGATGAAATGACTGTTTCATAGCATTTTTTTTTATACCAGAATGATGAACATTCTCCATGTCATTCAACACTATCTGCATCATTTTAAACAATTGCATGGTTTTCTACTCTATGGAGGTTTCTTCATTTATTTAATTCATTTCCTGCTGTGACTTGCTTAGGTTGTATGTCCAGTTTTTCACCATGATAAACAAGCTAGACCTAACAACTGCTCCTCTCTCTGATGATTAGTTTGGGTCTAGATCTGAGGCAGTGGAATGACTTTGTCAAAGAAATGTTTTCAGGGTTTTGATTTATTAAGTCAAATTGCCCTTTAGAAAGCTTGGATAAACTCATACTCCCACAGCAGTAAATAGAGTTTTAGACATAGCCTACCATGCCAATAGTCTGGATTGAACCAATTATATTTACAGTGTCCTCATGTATTTATAAAGAGTAGATATTAAATAACAGCTTTAAGCCTATTATTATTATATCTTTTCAATCAAGTCAGTTAATAGGAGGTAGCAGGGTATGACCAAAAGGTTCAGCAAAGACCTGACATCTAGGGCCCATGATACTTTTAGGGGGTCCACGAAATGTTTTAATTTTCATTTCTTTTACACTCAGAAGAAAAAAATAAATATATAATAGTGAATCCTTTTTATCAAAGTAGTTGTAAAATCCCAGTTTCAATGTTTTCTTTTTTTAATATGTTTTCTGATTTATTTATTTATGTTTTCAATATATTTTCTTTTTTATTACTTTATTTATTTATTTTTTCGATATGTTTTCTTAATGGAGAAAGGGGCCCAGAATAGCAAAAATGACTAGGATCCATGAAAGTCATAATGCAGAGTTGGCTTGATATATTGAGGAGTCTGAATCTTAGTCCAGATTCAGTGGGAGAGAGCCTCATGATCAATTTGCTTTGCCTTAGGCTTGAAGAGGGGAGGTGGTCCCGGATCTTTCAAATTCCAGTTCCACAACTTGGTCAGTTTTTACCTTTCTGAGCCTGTTTCCTAACTTGGAAAATGGAGTTCATAGGGCCTTTATGAAGTAAGGGATGAAATAATGAAAACTAACACTTTGCCTGATACTGTTCTAAAACACTTTATGGAAAAAAAATAAATAAAAAATAAAAAAATAAAAAATAAAACACTTTATGGGTATTGACCCTTTTATCCTCCCAGCTCCTACTGAGGACATGATACTCCTATCACCACAATATGTGCTCCAGAGAACTGAAACCCTAATCGGAATTTCATCCAGAGAGATAACACACACAAACAAGAATTCCCTGGGCCTGTTTTCCCATCCTGAAGTCGGGTGTCCGGCCCCAAAACGCCGCTGTCCGTCTGCATCCCTCTCGCGCCCCCTGCAGTTGTGAGGTGGCACTGTCTGGCCTCATCCGGCCGTAGCATTCACGCTCTCAGTCGACAGAGGGAGCGTGTACAGTCTCGCGACTGGGAAAGTAAGGGTCTGAAGGCGAGTGCAGGCCCTGGGGGCGGAGACCCGGAGCTGGAGGCGTGGTCTCTGGCGGGGCGGGGGTCTCACGCGGAGGCGGGGCCAGCCCCCGGGCCCAGACGTGGCGCAGCTGTTGGGTGGTTCACTTCTAGTTTTCGGGTCTTCTTCGTTCAGGTTCCAATGCGCCTTCCGTTGCTTCTGCCGCCCCTGTTGCTGCTTCTCGCGGCACTCGCGGCCTCCACCACCACCTTCCGGCCCAATTGGAACCGTCTGCACGGCCTGGCCCGAGCCCGGGTAGAGGTGAGTACTCCACCCTCCTAGCCCTGGGATCACCGCCTTCGAGCCCTGCGGTCCCTTAGCCTGGTAACCACCACCCGCTCTGGGCCCAGGACTCTCCCGATTCCCAAATCCCCATTGACTCGGGACCATCCTTCCCACGTTCCAGCCGCAGGACGCCCAAGCACCCACTATGGAAGCCCGAGACACTCGATCTTACGGCCTGGAAATCCAAACTCCCAGACACATTGATCCTATCCCCTAACTCTTCTCGTGGCCTAGGACTCTCCCAAAGCTGCCCTCTGGAATCCAACTTCCCATCCCCCCTCATTTCTTCACTTTTTCCTGGAATTTCTCCCTTACCCCAGTTCCACATTGGTCTCTCTCTCTCTTTGTTTGGGGGAGGGAAGGCTTTCTAGGCGCCACCCCCACCATGCAGGAGCCAGAGGAGGAGGCTGGAAACTGTATTATCAGTACTTATTCTGTAGCAGGCCGGCCCCCATCCCCATTCACGAGGAAATTCCCCACCAGAATTCCTGTGTTGCTGTGTGACTTGGCTCATCACAGCCTTTCTCTGGGCATTAGTCGCTTGTCTAACCAAAGGAGGTCAGGAGGAGGAGAGAAGACTGGAATATGTGGTCCTGGGCACACCTGCTGGGAAATGCCCCTCTTCCGTCAGGGAGTGCCGGGAACGCCCCTCCCATCCTCCCCTGTTCAGAAAGCAACCAGTTGGTCTGTAGGGCTGGGCTGCAAGTGACAGGGGAGATAGCTCTGCGTGGGGTGGGGTTAGGGACCGGATGGCAGGTGTCTCTAATGGGGGTGCTCAGGGCAGTTCTTAGCTGTTTCCTTTTGGTGTGCTCCACCTTGAGGTTCTACGGGCGAAAGGTGAGGCCCAGGTCTCTACTATCTGAGAGGAGTAGGGTGATTATTTCTCTTGGGCATTGGGAGTAAATCAACTGTCAATAAGGTGTGCAGGCAAGAGCCCCACGGCCTACAAGTGCCCTTCGGATCTCTGGCCTTGCTCTTTTCCCTTGGGATACCTAGGTCTCGGTTTTCCCATCCTACAGTTCTCCCTTCTGTCCACAAGGGGCCTTCATCTCCACACTTTGGGAACTGCTGTTCTGGGGTAACCACAACCTGACTCAACTCCGGAATGAGGGTGAAATGGCTTTGGGGGTGTGATGTGAGGGACTCATGACCTCTCCCATTTTGCCCCCCTCCAGACCTGTGGGGGATGACAGCTGAATCGCCTTAAGGAGGTGAGTTTGAAGAAAGGGATCCCCAGCTCTGTCCCTGCTGAGCCTCTTGGCGGGGTGGGCAACATAGGTCTAATGATTGGGTGGAGGAGGATCACTGGGCTGGGGGTCAGGAGCTTGCACCTGACTAGCTTTGTGACCTCCCTGAGCTTCAGTTTCCCATTGTTACCTGGAGCGGGTTAGGGTCTGATGTTCTGGTTCTTCCCCAGGTGAAGGCCTTTGTCACCCAGGACATCCCATACTAGTATCCTTCTTCTTTTCTGGGGGAGGGAGAATGGAAAGGGAATCTCGGAGAATCTCCTTCCACTTAACTTCACAGATAGGATGACAAATGGTTTTCATCTGACAAATGGAATTGATTGGTAGTGGCTGCCCAGAGAATTCCAAGGTGGTCTTCAAGTTGGGCAGGCAAATGAAATGACTAGTGAGGCCTGCCGTAGACACAGGAATAGGCCCTTCTATGGATCTTAATTTCTTTACGTGTAAATGGGGATCCTTCCCCTACCTCGTAAAACGAGGCTGTGCTGTTCACATCAAGTCCCCGGGAGCCCCCACCTGCCTCTGCCCACCACTGCATACCTTGACATCATCTCCAGCCACAACCTGATAATGAAACACCTCCCGGGGGCCGACCCAGAGCTTGTGCTGCTGGGCCACCGCAACCAGGAGCTGGAGGTGAGGCCTTGGGAAGCGTACTGGGGGCGGGGAGAGGGGCTGGGTGACAGGCGGGGCCTGGAGCGCTGACTCTGCCCCTCCTCCAATGCAGCGAATCCCACTCAGCGAAATGACCCGCGAGGAAATCAACGCGCTGGTGCAGGAGCTCGGCTTCTACCGCAAGGCGGCGCCCGACGAACCTGTGCCCCCCGAGTACGTGCGGGCGCCCGCTAGGCCCACCGAAGTAACTCCGGACCGCGCTGACCTGTAGGTCCAGGAGTACGGCACCCCCCTGCCTGAGCCCTGGGGACAGAATGAAGCGCTCAGCGTCCCGGGAGCACATCTCTCGCTAAGTGCCGACGCCCCGTCCCCAAGCCGGCAGGGATGGAGTTGGGGGTTCCTCTCAACCCTTTATTCCCTCCCCAGCTTCACTAAATTCCCTTCTGTCTTAAATGAGACGCGACTCCTTTCTTACTATGGGGAGGTGGAGAATAGGAGCCCCTCCATCCCAATACCGCAGCTCCGCCAGCTGCCTGGATGCTGGAAGGGGCACCTGGGCACAGGTTGCCAAACTGCTATCTATTCAACACCCCAAAGAGAGGCAGAGGAGAGTCAGGGTCGTTGAAAACCAATAATTTATCAAAACTCTACATGTGTAGGCAAGGGAGGGTGTTGCGACAGACAGGGCAGCCGTGGACAGGGACACAGAGGGGAGGGTGCCTGGATGGTGGGGGCAGTTGCTGTGAGCGGGCCATGCAGGCGGGGAGGCTAGACATTCTTCCCGCGCAGGCGCAGCTCATGGCGCCGCAGGTGGTTGTAGAGCGACTGCACATAGGTGAAGACGCACTTGGGGTCGGGCTTCTTGCCCATGATCATCATGTCCTCCACCTCCACCAGGGGCACGCAGTCCACCAGCATCCTGTGGGAAGCGGATACGGGGGTGGCTGTCATTGCCAGCCCCGCCTTTTGCAGCGACCCTCTACCCGGAAGTCTTTTCACTGCCGAAGCCTGCTGGCCTTCCACAAATTCCGTACTCTCAATGGTCTGAAGGGTGGAGTGTATGTGTGGGGAGGAATCTTCCAGGAAGGCAAGAAGCCCCAAGCTCTACCCATCCAAACCTCAAGCACCTTTGTGGGAAGTGAGGCCAGGCAGGTGAAGGTGGAGAAGCAGTAAGAGATCTGTGCCTCATCCTAGTCAGGGCAGGGTCTCTACCCCTAACCCTGGGGGAGGTTCTGACTCCAGACCCACTTCTCTGAAAGGCCACCACCTGCTCACCTTTAATAGCACAGTCCAGCTGGCCTAAGACTGTCATTTGGACCATTGCACCCCAGGGGCTTATCCCTGGCAAATCTTTCCCTGCAGCCAGATCCTGCCTCAGTGACCATCTGAGGCCCAGATTATCTGCCAGCTCCCTGGCATGGAACTTCCTGCAGAGAGCCCCCCCCCCCGCCACCCCCCCCACCCCCCCCCGCACTTGCTCCAGGGGACAAACCTGCTGTGTGAGATGTCCAGGGAGGTGTGTGGGTGGAGGGGGAAGGGGCAGTGTTTTAATCCTTATCACCCTCGTTGGGTAGAGCAGGAGAAGCAGTTGAAAGTTCCAATCAATACCTATGAGACCGTCTACATCACTCTCAGATGGGACCACCCTCTGTTCATTCTTGAGTGCTAGGTACACTTTACAGAGAAACTGAGTCACAGAGCAGAGGAGTCATTTGTTTCAAGCCCCACAGCTTATTTCGTGCTAGGCCTGATAAAGCTCAGCCTTGGATGTTAGCACCTGCCTGGAGCCCTCTCTCCACTCTGCGGTATGTAGGCTGCAGCTACTAAGCAAGTGACTGCCCCAGAGCTCTAAAGCTGGAGTTCACTCCCTGGTTCCATTTCCTCTCCTCTCCAGAGCAAGTCCTCTTCTGCCTTGCTCCCTTCCATCTGCCATGCCTGGCATATAGTCAGTCAGCACTCAGTCAATGTTGAGTTTCCTTTAGCAGGTAAGGAATAGGACAGGAATTGCCCTGCTCCCAAGACACCCAAGGGCCCCAGAACTACCTCCCATCTTGTGCCTTCAACGTCAAACCTGGGACTGTGGGTAGGGCGGGGACCTACTACAAGTTCACTGGACTCCTGCAGGGAAGAAGTCTGGGAGGAAGGAGACCTCTGTTTCAGTCTAGGTTCTATTCCTGATCAGCTGTGGATGCTCGATAAAGCCTTGTTCTTTGACTCAGTTTCCCCATCTTTACAGCAAGTCATTCTCTGCCTCATTTAAGACCTTGGAAGCATTCAGGATAAGTGAGGGGTTCCTGACTCTGTTGCTGATGTGCTATGTGCCCTTGGGGTCATTCCTGCCCCAGACTGGACGTTTTCCCAGCTCTACTATGGTGGAGAGACAGCCTCTCTTCAGCTCCTTCTAGCAGTGGCGATCTCCCCAGGGATCCCAGCCTCCCTCCCCCAATGTGGAACTCCCTCCCATCCCTAGTGTCTTCCCTGGAGACCTTATAAAGCCATTGTTTATACTGGGGCTCACAGCTCAGGACTCCAGCTGCCCCAGTGAAAGGCCAAACACCAGGCAATTCGAGCAACAGCATGGCTGAGTCACACTTTCCAACTGGATCAGGGCCAGGTTGGGCCCCTCTCCCTCCAGGCTGGCCTGTTGGGCAGCAGCTCCTAAGTCCATATATGACCTGGAGACAGCACCAAGCCCATCCTCCCCTCACCTGCACAGCTTCTCTGAGTGTATGTGTGCACATGCGGACTGCCCCTCACAATGGCTCTAGGCCCTGAGGGGCATCTGAGTGCACCTCTGGCTGTGTCCCTGACTCACTTGAGTCGATCCTGTTGCCCTCTCTGGGCCTCTGTCTTGTCTTCTCTTCACAACATGGGTGTGAAAAGTGATGGGGCAAGGAAAAGAGCCACTAAGAGGAGGGTCTGCAGTTCTCGTTTCTGGCCCTAGCTCCGACCTAATGCCCCTGCGACACTCTGAGTCCACCTCTCTTCTCTGAGCTCTTTGTCTGGAATGGGCAGTTAGCTCAGAATCTGAGTTCTTTACTGTGGCCCTGAGGTGGCTAGAGAAGAAATGCCACAGCTGGCCTGGGGACACAGAAACGTCTTCTTGTTACAATGGCCCTGCCCCTGGGCTTCCCAGCATGGAGTATGCCACCACCAACTCTTTAGTGCCCAAACGTGAGGCCTGGGAGGCTTAACTCTTCTTCCTCCCCAACTAGATCCATCAGAAAGCCTGTCCTACTTCTGGAGAAGCTCAGTAAGAAGTAGGACAGGCTCCCTAATGGATCTAATCTATCCCCTCGCTCCCCATCCCTCGTCCAAGGATAGTTCTAGAATGCTAACCAGACCACGTACATCCCTCCTCTGGAAACCTTTTATGATTGCTGTCCTCAGGAGGAAGTTGAAACTGGACTGTGGCCCCCGTCTTCCCCTCACACCCAGACTAAACTTCCTTCCCTTCCTGGGTTGCCATGTTCTCACCCTCTTGCCCCTAGCCCTAGGCATAGACTCTTCCCTCGGCATAGGCTCATCCCTCTGCCTGCGGGTCCCTCTCCTCCTTTATTCTAAACTTTGTCATTCAGATCCCAGCTTAGTTTGTATATTTTTCAGATAAGCTGTCCTGGACCTGCAGGCCAGGTCAGGCACCTCCTTCAGGGTCCCTCCTGGGCTTCCTCCATCTCAGTCCTGCTCACCTGGATCATCATTTAGGAGAATGGCCTTGCCTGCTAGGCCCTGAACTGCCAGAAGACAGGGCCATGTCTGGCTCCTGGATCTTCTCAGGGTCCCCCCTGATTCCCCCACCCACCTCCCAGGCCTCACTCTGTGCCCTGCTGAGCAGATTCCGGTGTACAGGGCAGGTGGATGAGGAGGTGTTTCTCACCGTGGGGCCCCGAGCAGGGGTTAGGACTTTTTGGTTTTTACCAGCCCCTTCTGGACCAGACAGCGGTAGAACTCCTGGATGTACGTGTACACGCACTTCCAGTCAGGCTCTCGAAGCCGCACCATGTCCTCTGTGTCCAGGAGCTGCGGGCAGTCCGCATGGGTCCTGGGGAGGGTAGGGGGCCGGGAAGGGGCAGGGAGGCGGGGCCCAGGTGGGGAAAAGGGGGAAAAGGCAGAGAAGAGAGAGGGGAGAAGAACAGAGACACACACATACACACACACAGAGACATGAGTTCAGTTACATTCTTAGTGCTGCAATCTGCCAGCCCCCCGCATGCCTCCTCCCCATCGTGGACGTGCCGCTTACTACCCGTCACTAATGGTGTGCAATGCAGACAGGGGTGGGGGGCCAGACCAGTCACAGGTGCAGAGAACTCTTGGGGCAAGCGGGAACACGGGGTTGGGGGGGCAATGGCGTTGGCACCCAGGTTGGAGAGGAGGGCTGTGCCCCAGGGAGTGGGGGTGAGGGAGGCGTGAGAGGAGGTGGAGGGAGAAAGAAGAGGAAGAAATCTGGGGGAACCAGGAACATAAAGGCAGAGAAGGAAGACAGATAGAAGAGGGTGCTGAGGGTGAGGTGAGCAGACGGGGCAACGATTCCAAAGTGGAGGGCTTGTTGACGTCCTATATAAGCCTCTGGCAACACCTATATAGGCTGGGCGGGCACGGTGCCCGGGCCAGGAGCCTCCTTTTGGAATCTCCAGCCGGGATCCCGTGGGAGCAGGAAGCTCTGGTGACAGTGGGAGAAGAGCAAGACAGAGAAAGGGAGAGAAGGAAAAGGGGGCAGATGGAGGATGGAGGGGACATGGACAGGGCCACCTGGAAGGCCTAGGCCTGGGCTGGTAGGCGGGCCTGTGGCTCCTTGGTTCCGGCGGGCACCTGGCACATTCCAGCATCAGGTGGGCAGGACGGAGGAGGACGGGATTTTCTGGGGAAGGGGGTCTCAGCCACTATCTGACAGTGTGGCTGGCCAGCTCCAGGGGTCCTCGGGACAGCTGGGCTTTGCCCAGATGCCCAGCCGACACCCGCAGGGCCAGGGCCTATACTTACTCAGCAGATGAGAAAGCCACCTCAAAGTTCTGGCGCCGGTTCTGTGGGCTGAGCTGCCCATAGTCGAAGGCCTCAGGGAAGAAGTTGTGCACCAGGGCACAGAAGGCCATCCCATCACTCCAACTCGAGGAGAAGTTCTGGATGTCCACGTGCTATGGGTGGTGGGAAGACTGTTCAGCTCCCCCATGCCTCCTAACCCCCAGCACTCTGGCATTCCAGATCTAGGGCAACTGGGCTTGGAGAGACCCTGTATCTTGCCCCAGGCTACCCAGCAGGTAGGAACAGGAAAATGAGCCGCCTCCAACTTAAGTTTGTCAACTCCCACGTCTGCCACTTACAGGGACAGAGCAACCACAAGGCCCAGCACCAACCTGTAAAGAACATGATTGTACCCCCAATACTCCTTCCCTTACTTGCAGAAATTTAACCTGTGCCCCCAAGAGCAATGAAGAGGAACTCAAGGGTGGGGTCTGGCCCTGAACCATGACCACCACCCAAGGGGCCCTCATTAGGCCCTGCCACTTAATCACGTATTCTGGAATCTAAGGCATGTGACTTGTCCTCTCTGAGCCTGTTTCCACATCCCATTAGAGGGCTTTCCATCTTTCCTGCCAGGCATGGTGGCTGTGAAGAATACACGAGGGTGAGAAAGAGTTCTGCCAAGAGGGGGGTGCTGAGCTGCAGTCTGCGGGGGACCGTTGAGCCACCTGGATTCGCAGAGCTCACCTCGTAGCCACGCGTCTTGGCACGGCACCAGTCCAGCAACATCTGCTTGATGCTATTGGCATTGGGGACCCCGAAGCTGGTGGAGCGCTGCACGGTTGTGCGGGGTCCGCCAGGGCTGCTGCAGGAGGGTGGGGGTCTGTTATCAAGAGCCGGGTCACAGCACTATGGGAGCACCACTTGGGTCGGCCCACTCAGTGGGCTTCCGACCTGCTTCCCTTGACCCTCAGGCCCCTCCCACTTCAGCTCCAGCTTGGCTTCCCATTTCTGGCCCCGCCCATGGCTACCCATACCCTGCCCCTTGCGGTCATTAGGCCCCGCCCCAGGCAGCTCACCCAGCCGCGCCCTCCTTTTCCAGCTTCTCAATCATGGCCTTGCGGGCCTGGGAGGCTGAGGTCTTGGGCAGGCTCTGCGCCTTCATCAGCTCTTTCTTCTTTTCCGCCTGGCGTTTCTCCAGCGCCGCCAGGCTGCCGGCCCGTGGGCTGGCCTCGTCCTCGCGGTCAAAGATACTGAGGGATGGGGAGGCGGCCGTTAGGCAGCTCCTGAGCCTCAAACCCACTTGCCAAGGGAGGGGTCGTCACGCTCTACACCGCGCTCTACACCCTGCATTCTTTCGGTGTTTACGCTGGCTAGCAGGGAGGCTTCCTCATCACACCGATTTTATCAAGGAGTACACTGAGGCTCAAAGGAACAGATTTGGCCCCTGGGAAGTTCTCTGAGAAGGCTCATTGTATTGTTAAGTTACAGGTGAGTTCAGTTTTGGGGCATTACCAACTAATAATGATGATCAGCATAATAGTAATGGTATGTAATAATAAGAGTTGATATCTACTGAGCCTTTCCTATGTGTCATTTAAAACTTCACAAGAAAAAACAAAAAACTTCACAAGAGGAAGGAGAGACCCTTATCATTCACACTAAAGATGAGGAAACTCAGGCCTTAGTCTTCAGGTTTCAGAGAAAGGGGTTCCCTGGTGGTGTAGGGGCTAGGTTTCAGTGCTCTCACCGCCGTGGCCTGGGTTCGATTCCCGCTCAGGGAACCAACAAAAACAAAAGAAACAAAAAAACATATTTCAGAAGGAATGGGCAACAACATAGGAACTTGAACACAGGTCTCTCTGGACCTCCCTGGTTCCCAGCCTGAATTCTGCTCCTGTCCCTGCCTTCTACCAGCCCCAAGATAGAGGGATGTACCCATCCCTCATGAGTCAGAGGTATAAAGATGCTCTGGGAAGTGGGATGTGGTCTGCAGACATTGAGAAATGGCAGTGCTACAACACACCTCTGTGTGGCAGATAGGCCTCTTTAAAGGGGTTCAGTGATACTGTTGCCATTAGGAGTTGTGAGACCCTAAGCAAAATCTCTGGCCTCCCTGTGGTGCAGTTGAGGTTAGGCGAGATCACAAGGTGAGCAGGAGTGGTCTGACTCACTCTACCCTTCCCTGGCTACATGCCTCTTATCTCTCAGGCTCAGTAGAATGGGGGTGCAGTGAGTTCCCCTGTGGTGCTGACTCCTCTGTGGTCTGAGGGTGGGTACCTGTGCTCACCTGCCCATCTTCTTGGATGATGAAGAAGAAAAGGTCTTAGTTTGCACCATGGTGCTGCCACTACCATCTGCAAGAAAGGCAAGGAGGAGAAGTGTGAGGGCCTGAACTGGACATCAGGAGATGGGGTGGGGGATATGGGGCGGAATGGCGGTAGCCACAGGCAGAGAAGAGAAAGTGACAACTGGACAGAGAAACACACAGACAAAAGTGCGGAGAGAGAGTTCGAGGAGGAGCCTGAGGAGACGGGCAGGCAGGTAGGCACGGGGCGACACCAGGCGGCCTTACTCTCCGAGCGCCTCACGAAACTCGATTCCACTGTGGTGGTGCGGGCCGTCCGTGTGCCATCATCTGGAGGGGCAGAGGATCAGAGGAAGGGTGTGAGAGGCACAGGGGCCAGTGGGTGGACATGTCCCTGCCCTAAGCCCTGAGCCCTGAGTCATGCTTGGCCCCTTACTAGAGTGGACGAGCCGCTCAGTCTTGGTGACAGTGCTGACAGTTGAGCCATCAGCTGCCCGCTGGCTGTGCCGTGTGGTAGTCTCAGTGGCCATGTTGCCACGGCCCTCTCCTGGCCGGGCCCGTGCCTCTTGCAGCCGCCGTTCCCGTTCCTTGTCCCTCTGGTCTGGGCAGGGGATGCCCCATGCATGCCCGGAAGGGCCACCCATCACCCACACAGCACATATGCACGGGCACACGGGGCACAAAAGATGGGGTGGAGGGCAATTTGTTAGAAATACTGAAGACATAGGGTACAAGGGCCTCTCTAGTAGTTGGGGGTGAGGGGATAGCCATAACTTGGGAGGGAGTAGGGGTATGTGATGGACTCAAGAAGAAACAAGGGAATATGGAATAGCTGAACTCAAAGGGGGCATATTTGGATCCAAAAAAGGGATCCTTCTATGGGAATGAGTAGCTGATTCTAGAAGGAGTATCTAGATTGAGGGAGGGAGTACCAGAGTCCAGGGAAGGAGAAGTTGGGTGAGGGCAGTAGTTGAGTGGGGCTTTTAAATGGGTCCTTTGTGGGGAAAGAGCAGCTAGAGGAAGAAATATCTAGTCCTGGTGGGAAAGAAATTGGAGGTACTTGAGAAGCAATTTGATCCAGGGAAAGAGTAGTTGAGAAAAAAGATGGTACAAGGGATAACTGGGCCTAAAGAAGTAGGTGGGTGGAGATAGAGGATGGGTGGCATCAGTGAGCTCTGAAGGAAGCAGCTGGATTCAGAGGGAGTAATTGAAAATATTTGGAGGAACAAAGAATCTAGAATCTAAGGGAAAGAATAGCTGGGTTCACAGAGGAAGTAGCTATGCCCAGGGAAGGAGAAGCTGGGTTGGGGCAGAGACTAAGGTGGTCATCAAGGAGAGAGAAGCAGCTGGGAGAAGGATTATCTAGATTCAGGGAAGGAGTGGTTGACAAGACTTGAAGAAGCAACTGGATCCAAGGAGGAGTAGCTGGGGGAAAGAGAGTAACTGGGTCTAGGAAGGAGAAGACAAGCTGGTTGGGGACAATAATTAGGGTGGTTGGGAGAGAGAAGCTAGGGAAGGGAGAAGTTGGATCCAGGCAGAAGGAGGTAAGGGAACACTGGTCTGGGGAAGAAGTGGGTAGGGCAGACACTGAACTGGGTGTCCACGAATGCACCCAAGTGAGAGGAGCATCTGGGGAATGGAGGAGCTGGATCTAGGGTGGGACAACTGGCTCTCTACCTCTCTTCCTTTGTCGGAGCTCACGTAGTGCAGCCCGAATGAGTTTCCGCTCCTCGAAGTCCGTAGTCTGATCCAGCTGCAGATAGAGCCTGTCATTGCCCACCTGATGCCTGTTAGTCCCTGCCCTTTCCAACCCCTAGCCCACCAGATCCAGCTATACCATCTTGTCCAAGATGCTTTCATCCTCAATGGCCATCAGCTCCTCAGCACTTAGTGGGCTCTGTCTCTCTGGTGCTTTGTCCACCCGGATCTGCTCAGTGCCATTGGCTACTTCCACTGTTGCAGAGGAGAACTCTGCTGGCTCTGGTTCCATCTGTGGAGTGGGGAGAGGGCATAGACTTTAAGCAGGAGTCTAGATGAAACCAACCATGTCCCCAGTGAATAGGGCACTAGGCCCTGGGGCAGCTGGCACAGCTTTGGAAATAACTACTAGCCAGCCAGACTGCCTGCCTAAGGATGACCATGTTGGTATCAGGCTTGGGGAAGAGGCACTGAGAGCATTATTGTTGTTTCCCACATATCCAGGATTGTGTTAATACAATTAATAGTGGCAATACTGCCATTTAGTAGTAAGCAGAAGGGAAAACTGATGGTCAGGGCAGCTGAGTGACTTACCCATAGTCCTGTAAGTGTGATGCAGTCCTGGGTCTGAGCTAAAGGTAGCCTAACTCCTAAACCTGAGTTCTTTTTACTGCTTCATTCCCACCCCCCTCTCAGGCAGGCTGTGCTCTGCCCTGCCAGTTCCCAAAGCCTGGGTCCTTCTGGACGAGTGCCCAGGCAGCACATGCTCCCCCCACCCCCTGTCCCACACACACCAAGGAGGCTGGCTGGACAAGGGCCCATAGGCTCCTGACCAGGTGTCTGACTGCAGCTGCCCAAAGCCAAGTCCTTTCTGAAGCTCACTCCTACTCCCCACACTCCACTGGGAACCATCCTCTAAAGGGGCCTCTAGCCCAAACCTAGCTCCCCACCCCTCCTAGGGCATCTCCCCAGCCCCTTGCAGATAAGCCCCCCACCCAATCAGCATGTCCCCTCCCCTCCTGGCAGGGGCTCTCTCGGCTGTAAGGGTAAGGAGAGCTGAGGCGGCAGCTGCTTCAGGGAGGCTCAGCCTGGCTGGGCAGGGGTGGGGGTGGGGCTGGGGGCTGAGCTCTGGCCAGGGGCTGTCATGGCAGCTGCCATGCATGCCTCAGGGCTCGGAGCTTGGCACCCTCTGGTCTCAGTCATGGAGCATTAGCACCCCAGTCCCTTGTACAAATAGGTAAACTGAGGCTCAGAAGAGGATGGTGGCACATCTAAGGTCACTCAGCAGAGGCAGAGCCTGACTCAGAACCATCCCCTCCCCCCAGACCATAAGGACTTACGAGACTGCTGCTGTGGGCAAGGCCAGCAGAGGAGCGGCGGCGGGTGCTAAAGGCAGGCGGGTGGGCTATCGGGGTCCCAGCATCCTCGGCCGCCTGGAAGAGGGCCTCAGGGTCCGAGGCGGCCAGGAGCAGCTCACTGGGCTCAAGCTCAGGCTCAAGGTCTGGAGCAAGTGGGACCCCCAGCCGCAAGCTCAGCACCTCCACCTGCCTGCCCAGTGCATCCAGCCGCCGGCTCAGTGCTGCTGTCTCTGCCCGCAGCTCTTCAGTTGCCCGGGCCACGGGCTCCACGGTCGAGACAGCTGCCTCTGCTGCCTGGGTCACTGCCGCCCGGCCTGCCTCAGCCACTGCCCGCAGCTCCTCCAATGCCTGGCCCAATCGCTCCTCAAGTGCTATGGCCAGCTCAGACCCAGGCCCTGGTACCCCTGGCATGGTGCTGGCAGGGGCTCTATGGTGGGGTGACGATGGGGACAGTGGTAGGGACTGCTGCCTCTGGCTGGTAGTGTCAGAGTCTTTGCAGCTGGCCTGAGGGCAAAGGCAAGGGCAGTGGGCCTTCCCCGCCCCTGCTGGCTTCCCAGCCTGCTGCTCGCCAGCTGGGGCTGCAGCCCAAATAGAAACCTATTCTGGGCTCCCTGTGGAGGGGGGCGTGGAGGAGGGGTGGCCTGCCCAAGCAGGCAGCCAGCCAGGCCTGGCCCTGGCCCTGCAGAGATCACAGACCCACAGTACAGAAAGGCTGCAAGGGTTTGGAAGGATTATCAAGGCCAGGGCCCCATGCCCCAGAAATGGGGAAACTGAGGTAGGGAACGAGGAATGGATCTGCCTGGGCCACTATGTGCATTAGCTGTGAGGATCCACTCTGCCAGACTACAGAGCCTGCACTCCTCTGCCCTTATGCCATGCTATTTTAGAAGCCCTTGAACAGATGGGGGAAATGGAGGCATAGGGTGGTGGGACATTGAGCAATCTGCTATAACAAATGTCACGTCCCCGAGATAAATGTCCTCTGGCCTGTCTAAGGTGCTCGGATCCAACTACAGACTTTGAGCAAGTGCATTATAGGTGCACTATCTGCTTTCTCTCAGTTCTAGATGGGGAAACTGAGGTGAGTTGGTGGTATCAGACCCAGGGTCACTGTGAAACCTCCCACCCACCTTAAGAGCCTCAGCCATCCCTCCTTGCTCCCTTTGCAGAGAGCACTTAGGTCTTGCTCTGTGGGGGGAAGGCTGCTTTCTTGCCCCCACCCTTTCCCTGTCACCCCTAAGAAAGCCCAAAGTTGGCTCTAGCCATCTCACCTCAGCCAAAGTCCCATTCAGTCCTTGATGCACACAGAGGGCATTCCCTGGGCAGCCGGGCAGCCCACTGGGGATCCCTTCCCCAGCTGAGCTTCCAGCCAGCCTATCCAGGGCTTGGGAATGAATAATGGAAGGGCACAGCGTATTCAGTTCCCATTGCACCTGCTGGGCTGCTGCCTCACCTGACTGGAGTCCCCCCTGCCTGTCTTTCCCCCTTCAGTGCTTCTGCCCAGCACGCCCCGACTCCAAGATGTAGACGCAGATGCTAATCACTAATCTCCAATCTTCTAATGGGCCAGGCTGATCTTGGATGAGCAGATGAACAGCTCTGCACCTTGGGGCTGAGGTTCAATATGGGGTAGAAGCAGGTGCACTGGCGCCGCCACAGGAAGAGAAGGGCAAGCGCTTCCCATCTGTTTGTTAGGAGTGAGGCAATCAATTTTGGAGGAAAGATCAGAGATCAGCAGGTGGGAAGCTTAAAGCCAATACAGAGTACATTTCTGACATGTCTAGTGGCTGATAGACTAGGGTCTGGCCTTAGCTCTGCCACCAGCTGCTGTGGACTACGGGCAGCCACCTCTAGAACTTTGGGCCTCAGTTTCCCCATGTGTGCAGTGGGGGAGGAGTGGAGGAGAGGAATCCTACCAGCTCTATACCATGAAGCAGTCTATATGAAGTGGACAGTGAGGTTGGTGGGGTGAGGAGGGGCTCACCTTAATGCTGCAGCCTCCTCGGCCACCGGGGGAGGCATGGCTGAAGTTGGTGATGTGAGTGACACTGCTCAGCCGGGCTGGTGTCCCAGGGCCGCTGATATGGGTGATGGTGCTCTTGCCCCCACTGCTGGTGCTGAGAAGGGTGGGGGGCGTCCGCAGCCCCAACATCAGTTCTGGAAGGGAAGAGAGGCTACTGTCAGGATCAAGTAGGTTGAGGACAGTGCCAACCAAAGATGATGTCCATTGCTCCCAGCACACCCTTTGGAGACATGCTGAGCTCTGGCCGCAACACCTGTCCTATGTGCAGAGCTGGACGGCTATAGGCACTCATCTCCAGCAGTAGGGAGGCCTACCTGCCCTCTGGTTGCCTGTGGGCAACAGCACCCGGCTGGTGGAGGCCTGGCCACGACCATCCTTGATCTCAATGGTGAATGTGGTTTTCATATTGGCCCCTGGCTCGGCAGTGCTGACAGCCACGGGCAGCGGGGCACTGGGCTCTTCTGAGCGGGCTGCGGCCCCCCCTGCTCCGTTTTTAAGGGGCCTGGCAGCCAAGCCCCGCCTCCTGGGGCCCTCCTCCTGGGGGCAGCTCTGAAGTTGGGCCAGGGGCCGAGCTGTTCCTTGCTGCTCCTTGCTGAACCGGGAGGAAGTGTCACTGGGGCCGCGTGAGGAGGAGTGGCTGGAGGGGGAGGCAGGGGTGGTGCTGACATGGGAGGGGCCCAGGAGCCTTGCAGAGGTTGAGGAAACCAGGACCGCCCGGGGTGGGCTGTCCTGGAGCCCAGCAGCCATAGGAGACTCAGATGTGAACTTGCGCACGCGATCCAGTACTGAGCCAGCCCGCTGGAATGGGGAAGGTCCGCTGGCAAGCGGGGTGGGCTCTAGAAGGGACAGGAGGTCTGTCAGTGGCTGGGTGGGACAGGGACTGCTCTGAGCCTGGGGTAGTAGGAACAGACAGTACCTCGGTTCTGGGCTGGCTGGCGGGGGCTGAGCACGGACAGAGAACGTTGGCAGAGATGGGGTCCAGTTGGGTCTGGCAGTATGGGGAAGTGATAGCAGCCATGCAGGGGAAGAGAAAGGAGAATGGATGAGGGTCCACTTCTCACAGTCCTCTCCTCCATACCTCCTCAGCCTTCCAACCCTTCCCTGCACCCCAAGCTCCTCAGCCTCCCCAGCCCATCCTGTATCTCCCACAGCTCCTGGCCTCCCTACTCAGCTGCATCTCCCTTATAGGCCCTTCCTTCCCTTCCTGCACTGACCCCAGGATGACTTGGACACTCCTTGGGGGTTGGTGCTAGCTTGGGCTGGAGGAAGGGTGCCCAGATCCTCCCTGCTGATGGGGATGGGGGACCCCCCCCAAGGCCCAGCACTGCCCACAGCTCCAGCTGGGAGATGGGTGCACTCCCTTATTGGGGAAAAGAATGTGCCTGAGGCCCATTGCCTTTCAAGGCTGCAGGGAGGCCTCTGGCCATGGGTGGGGATGGGGGGGGGGGCAGGGACACCTCATGGGCAGCAGGAGGAGTGTCAGAAACTGGACCTCAGGAGGTTGGAGCTGTCTAGGCACAAGAGCCCATTTTCTAGGCAGGGAAAGAGAGGTTGGGGGAGGGGAAGGCAGATCCTTATAGCTATCCTTGCTGGGACCCTCACCTGCTCTCTTTGTGTTGGAAGGACCTCTAGTGGGGTCTTGGTCAGCAGGAGGCTCTGTGGGGCCAGGCAGGAGCTGCGGGGGAGACACAGCATGGGCAGGGCCTGACTCCCAGACCAAGGAGCTCACCTGCCTGGTATCACCCCTGTTGTCCAGACTCACCTTGTTAACTTCTTGCCCCTCAGTGCTGGAGGAGGCTAGAGGCTCCTGGGGCTCAGGGCTGGAGGCCCTGGCCGGGCTGGAGGGTGGCTTAGGGCTGTCCAGAGCTTTGGCGGTGGGGTACTGGGCCTCAGTAGGCTCCACTGGAGGCTCAGGAGAGGCAGTTGTGGGCGAACTGTCAGGTGAGGCAGCTGAGCTGGATGTGCCCCCAAGTGGGGCCTGCAACAGGAGTGTCACTGTGGTCACATCCTGGCTGGTAGCCTTGGGGGTTGGGGTTGGCTCTGGAACCTCTGCCTGCTGCTCCTGTTCCTCTGGCTCTGACACCTGTGGGAAACCCACAGGATATGACCAAAACTCCCCAGGCTGGCAGGTGCTCAGGGCAGGGCATGCAAAGCAGAGGGGCTGAGCATGGCTTCCTGCAGGCACACCTGTGTAAGAATGGGCAGTGACACGCCATAAACAATCTCTGATCCTCACTTCTCAACCTCTTGGTATGGCCTAGTCAAGGGCAGTTCAGAGAGGACCAGATCCTAAATGCCAGGGGTTAGGGATGCAGGAGACTAGCTAGGGACTCCTAGACTTACTAGATCCCTAGAGCAGAGGCCTCTGACTCCTGGCCTCAGCCTCCTTAATCAGTGGGGAGGGTGGTATCCTGCCAGGGACCCAGCGGCCTCTGCTGGCCACTTGGGGACCTGCATGGCCTGACCTCAACCCACACTCCTGGGAGAACAGAGTCCACTCTGTGAACAGTGCTCCACAAGTCAGGTCCTGTAAGCCGAGGTAAGGATGTGGACTCTCTGGGGGTTGGGGTGGAAGGGTGGAGCAGCTCCAGAATTTAGCCAGGGGGGTACCAGCATCAGATTTGCACTTCAGGGAGATCCCCCTGTCTGCTGAGTAGAAGCGGGATGGCTGGTTTGGAAGTGGAGGTAGTGTGAAAGTGGGGAGACCAGCAGAGAGGTCAACAGGGTGGAACCTGGGAGCAGCAGACAGGCTGGCTCTGAGGGGAAAGCCTGGGTATAGATGACTTGAGAATAGGCAACATGTGGACGGAGGTTGCCTGGGAGAGTAGGCAGAGGCCTGAGATAAGAGCCCTAGTGTCGCCCAAACTAGGGTGACCTTCTCAGTAAAACACAGTCTAGCAGAGACACAGGTACTCTGTGCATCTGGCATCCACGGGCAGAAGATACTGGGCTACCCTCCCACCTTGCCCGCACCTCTTACCTCACACCGTTCCAGCCTGTGTGCTGCCTCCCCCTTGCTGTCCTCTCTTGAGCCACTGCTGGGACGCCCACTGCATAACCTTCCAGCCAAGGTGGCAGCTGGAAGGAAAGGGAAAAGTTTCAGGTGAGTGGCTGGGAGGTGCTATGGGCAGTATACACAAGGGTGGGACCAGGGCAGGGCACGTACCCTCAATCTCCTGGGCTCGTACTCTGCGGATGGCAGCCCGGATCAACTTGCGTTCCTCATACTCACCGGCACCTCGCAACTGTGAGAGGCAGATCACAGATACCAGGCTATGGAGTCCAGGTCTTCACCTGCCCTGCCCCCATCCCCTGCCCTGGCCTGGGCCTCACCAGTGAGGTCAGCTCCTCCACATCACTCATGGACTCCAGCCGCCCCGCCAGCCGCGCCAGAGCAGCCTGCTGCTCGGCCTCGCGTTGTTGAGAGCTGCAAGGACATCATACCTATAATCCCTGCTGCCATGGCCATATGGGCTGAGGGCAGGGGTAGGACAGGGTACCCAGAAGCTTTGCAGAGGGGCATACCCTCTGGCTACATGCTGGCACATGCATGCTCTTAGATGTGAGTACTAATACCACACACTAAAACATTCTGTCTGCATGGGTGTGGCCAGGACACCAGGACTGGTATGTGGTCCATGCCCATAAACATCCCTGTGTATTCCAAAAGTGTGCCTGTACTGCTATTTGCAAACCCAGAGGGGCAGCAGACACACCTGTGCTTGTGCCTGCCTGCACAGCACAAGCTGAGCCCTGGTACTTATTACCCGCACCTGCATGTCCACCCCCCCCCCCCCCCCCCCCCCCCCCCCCCCCCCCCCCCCCCCCCCCCCCCCCACACACACACACACTCACTGCAGCCAGTTCTCCTTGTTGTCCTGCCGCTCAGCACGGAAGCGCTTGGATGCCAAGGCCTCCTCCTCCCGCTCCAGTTCCTGCCGCTGCAACTCCCGGATGGCTGAGCGGATGCGCCGCCGCTCTGCCAGATCTGCTGTGACCTCCAACTGCGGGGTAGGCGGGGATGAGGGGCAGGTCATTTTGGCTTCCAGGGGCGGAGGGCGGGCACCAAGCTGCCCACAGCCCAGCCTATGGCACAATGAGTGGTCTGTCTTTACTCCTGCGGCCCAAGCCTATCATGTGCCTGCCTGTTCACCCACCCAGTGTCTTGGGGGAGACCCAGCTCACGCAGTCAGGGTTTCTGGACAGCCCACTATGGTTCACAGAGTGAGCAGCCACCAACCGCCGAGGTGCTAAGCTAGGTACTCCTTCAACTTCACTCCTGCTTCTCTGAGTCCTTCATCAAACCCTTGAGAGCCAGGGAATCATGAAAGGAGGAAGAGGAGGGAGGCCATCTTTTGGGTCCCTCATAGTGTTCTTGGGCAAGGAAGGGGTGTCTTAGACAGCTGTAGTCCATCATGTGAGCAAGGAAGACTTCCATGGTCTAGTCCCAAAGTACCACAGCCCTGCTATGAGTGGCAGCCTCATCCACATTGGACAGGTGGGGAAATGGAGGCAGGGGCAGGTGCTCAGGAGTCCTAGCTCCCCTCCTGGCAGGGGGCTGTTGTTTTCCCTGCACTGGCCCAGCCCTACCCATCATCAAAGGGGCAAAGAGACCAAGGCCCAGAGTGGGAGGGTCAATCTTCCAGACTGATAAGGCAGTTATAGTAGGGTTCACCCAGGCTATCCATGGGAAACAAGGGCTCCCACAGACTTCTGAGCCCCTCAGTTCCTGGGAAATTGGGAGTAGCTAGTCTAAGTAGGTCTAGGAAAGGGTATCTTCTCTGGGCAGACAGCAAATCCTGTTACCTCCCCCACACTGCCACCCTGGACAGCACCTCCATGGCTCATGGAAGAGAGGACTACCCCAGGGCCCCGAGGA
Organism: Lyroderma lyra; assembly: GCA_004026885.1. NCBI lineage: Eukaryota > Metazoa > Chordata > Mammalia > Chiroptera > Megadermatidae > Lyroderma > Lyroderma lyra. The sequence goes on along the minus strand of PVJL010009149.1, from coordinate 5,685 downwards.
AGATAATGGCAGACATAGCCTCCAGAGTGGGTCTGAGCCAGATAAGAGCAGGTATAGGCAAGGTGATTCACTCTACCCCCACCCTCAAAATCATTTAGAGGTAGGGCCTAGAATCCTCTACCCACTTCCTTTTGAGATCATTCCCCCAGATCATTCCTTACTGCTCGATGAGGGAGCCAGGTTGGGGTTAATGGATAGGTTTCAGCAGGGAGTGTGGGCTAGTCTAATTCGGCCATAAGCTCACTTGTCCCAGTCTAAATAGAGCAGGGAGAGCCCTGGAGGACAAAGTCAGTTCAGGTCCCTTCAGGCTCCACATTCCTGAAGAACTGCATATGGGAGGTTCAGGCCAGAAACCCCAACTGTCTCTAGCCCCAGTCTTCTCCTAGCTAGTTGGTCAGGAGCATGTTCTTAACCTCTTGTGTCTTCGTTTTCCTCATTTGTCAGATGGGACAATGGTCCCCACCTCAGGGAAGTGAGTGGAGATGGGGACAGTGACTTGGGTGTCACCCCACTTCCCCCTGCTGCACAGCTGTGGCTGTAGTAAGCATCACCCGCTGCTTGTTTCCAGCCACGCAGGAGGAAGGAGAAAGAGGTGAGGGCAAATGGGTATGAGATACCTAGGCATCAGTAACATTTACTGAGAATCTGTACGCCAGATTTTGTGGTTAGCTCAGGACCTGTCCTAACCTCACAGAAACTCTGACACTATTACTCCCATTTGACAGATGAGAAAACAGGTTCAGGGAAGAAAAGTGGTTTGCTCATAGTCAAATGACCTGAGCAACATTTGAACTCAGGTCTCTCTGACTCCAGGGTCTGCTCTAGGCTGAAATAGCTCTGTTGCTAGGGTCTATCTGCCACGGTAGGCACCTCAAGGACTTTGGTACTGTTTTGGGGACCCTCTCTAGCCTAGACTAGAGATACCTATAAAAGGCCTAATGAGGGAGGGCGCTATTATAGAAGGAGGAGGGAGAAAGAGGCTCACTTCACACCTCCCAGTCCTGGCCTTGCCTCAAGCCTAGAGCTCTCTGTGATACACTAGGGGCATAAGGAGACAGCTGGTCCAGCCTTCCCTGCGCAGAGTTAGAGGCTCAGAAATGTAATAACTAGCTCTTTGTCTTCTGAGTCACCTTTGCCAATGCCCTGGGCTCAAGAGATAGGGTCCTTGTCCCTGAAAAAAAGCCTGATGTAGGAACTTGGCCACCACTACAACCACTGGGAGCCTCAGTGTCTCCATCTGGAAAACGGGAGCCTCTGTTTGATTTCCCCCTCAGGAGGGTGGGGTAGGGCTGGGGGATGGATAACCTCATTCCACTGGTTACCCGTCCCTTGGGCCCGGAGGCAAAGTTCCACCCACACTGTCCGTGCTGTGCGTCCTGCGTTCCCCACCCTCCCCGGCACCACCACTATGTGTGGAGGGGGCTGTGGGAGGGAGGGAAGTACAAAGCGCCATTGTCCACCAGGGGGAAGGGGAAGGGGATGGGGCCATTTCCGAAAGTGACCAGTGAAATTCTCCCGGGAGGAAAGCGGGCACTTCCGCCTCCGGGGGTGCCGGACCTCCGGCTGCCGTCGTTGCTGGGGCGTCTGACAGGCCTTGGCGTCTCTCTGGGCCTCAGTCTCCCCATCAACGCAACGGAGGAGACTTTCCAGGCTTTCCTTTGGGGGACTGGCTAGCAGTGGAGCGAAGCCTCGCCAGGGGGCGCTGAAGGCCCGCAGGCTCCGGAACTGCCGACCCCCCCCCCCCCGCCCCCAGGGCCCCGCCCACGTCTCGCCCACATAGCCCGGCATTAGGCGCCCAGAGGAGGAAGCCCGATGGGAAGCCCCCGGCTACCGCCTGCCTTAAAGGCCCTGGCTACACAGACGAAACCGAGGTTCACAGAATTGGAAGCAGCTTTCCCAGGTCACCCAGATAGTGAGTGCTGGAGTCTGAACTCGAACCCGGGACCGAGGCGGCCTGCATGTCCCCAGGTGCCCCATCCCACGCAGCCCCACCCCCCCCCGCCCAGCCCTCAGGAATGTACGGGAGCCGAGGGCCGGAAGCGGCTACCCAGCCCCTTGAATCGGCCCAACGCTGGGGCGCAGGCCAGCTTTCCCTTATAAGGTCCGACCCTGCGGGGAGGAGCCCGGCTCGGGACGCCCCCGTTCCTGCCACGAGGCCGGCCTCGGTCGGCGCGCGGGGTAGGACCCTCGGCAGCGCCGGGGCGAAGTAATGGCGGTGGAGGAACTGGACCAGGGCGGGAAAGACCTCGGGCAGCTTTACGGTCTCGGAACGACGGGCGGGGTCTTGTCAGTTCTTTCCCAGGGAGCGGGACGAGGGTGGGCCGACTACAACTACTGCCCCGGCTTCACTGAAACCCTTTTCCAGCGCCCACATCCCGCATGGGGATGGGGGTGGCTGCTGGAGAACCCTGAACCCCTGGAATTCCTAAGGATGGGGAGGCACGGAGACCTGGCATTCTCTATGGAACGGCTGTGCTTCTACTACCTCCATTATGATTCTGACTTCCTGAGCGGAGGTCGAGCTGACCTTTGTAAACCCAGCCATCACTTCCAGGTTGCACATGACCAACTATGGCAGAGGCAGACACTCAGAGTCTAAGGTGCTGGTCTGAGGACACAGGATTAGTGCTTTGATAGGTCATGGTGGTCCCTGGGCTGGGCTAGCTGTCTCCAGCCCCTGCGTCCAGAGGAATGGTGAGGGTCTTGGGGCGCGGGGGTGGGGGGGGGGAATGTCTGGTCCTTCATCCATTTCAGCGGTTCCCTGACCTTGCTGGTTGGGCACGTGCCTGTTCTGTTGTGGTGTTGCCCCATGGCCTCTTTGTGCATGGAGTCGGGGCAGATGTTAGCGCACTCAAGAAGCAGCTGAGGAAAAGAGATCAAGTGGGCCCATCCTTCCTCAAGATCAGGACCCATGCCTCATTCCATTAATATGCTGATTCTAGGACCTAGATACTAGGTTCACACGCATTCCCCCCTCCCATTTTACAGGTAAAGAAACTGAGGCTCAGAATGGGAAAATGACAGATTAGAAGTCACAGAGTTCATGAGTGCCCTTCCAGCCTTGACTTACTCAGGACTCTTGGTTCCTCATGGCCCCCTTTGGGGTTTGTTTGGATCCTAGCACACCACCTTCCTAGCTGGGGGCCCTTGGGCAGGTGATCAGCTTCTGAGGCAGTGTCCTCCTTGCTGTCGGAGTTGCTGTGAACACTCTGTGAGATGGTGTGTGCAGCACCCAGTCTTCCCCCTGCTGCGCTCTGGTATTATTAATCATTGCTGCTACTGTTATCATTGGTTCAGCCTGCAGGGGTGGGCACTGCCCAGGCTGTTGCTTGGAAGAGGCACATCCAGTCTCCCCATACCTGTGCCTGTACATGGGCGAGTCCTTGGCTGTTACTGTTTAATCATGCAGTGGCAGTTGGGGGCTGGGAGGGACCAGCTGTCAGCACCTGGCACAGATAGGCATATGCCACTGGGGCCTTTGCATCAGCCATGTGGAACAGGCCTAGCCCTGTTCCCCTGAGCTTTCCTCCTGTTCCCTCCCCCATAACCTCCTCCTGTCAGCTGAGAGGTAGCCTGGAAGGCCCTGCCTCTCTGGCCTGGCTTGCCTGTTCTCACAATGTGGGTGATTGGGCTACTTACCAGCTTTCGCAAGGCTGCCTCATCCAGCCCAGCTAAGGCCTCGTCCGCCATCTCGCTGGTCCCTAGCTCCGTCTGTCCCCTCCTGGTGAGATCCCCAGTGACCGTGGCACCTAACACCAGCTCAGGGAATTCTGCAGGGGACAGATATGAGTCAGACCTGCTGGGGCCACTAGACACCACTGACACTTCTGCTCTGTGCCTCAGTTTCCCCCTCTAACCCATGATCATTCATTACTGTTGCATCCTTGCTACCTGTGATGTGGCTCCTGGCTGGCAGTTGCCTCAGCCCTAGGGCAGTGTTTTGGAAAACTCAACAAACCATGAGTCCCTGGTTCTAGCCCGGCTGTGTGGTTAAGCTGGACCTTCACCCTGTCTAAACATCAAACAGTGAGGGCAGGGAGGGACCTGAATTGAGAAGCTGGGCCCCAGCAAGGCCTACCCAGGCTGTGTTCACCACCAGGGGGTGCCAACCAGACTCCAGTTTCTTGTTCCACCCAACCATCACTAGGGCCTGCCCAGCCCCACCCACCCTGAAAGCTCAGCCTTTGGCTGTAGGTTGAATCCATGCCCAAGTTCTTGCTGCCACCACCACTGCCACTGTCATTGCCCCAGGTGACTTAAGTCTTGGAGGTAACCTCCTGTCTTCCAATTCTTGAGAGCAACCTTCTGTACATACCTCTCACCTCCCCTTTCTGCCCTCCCCTAATGCTAACTGTCCTAACCTAATGAAGCAAGGTGTCCAGGCACCCAGCTCCTTTTGCCAGTTTACACACTGATTCATTTCCCTAGCTGGAAGGGCCTTCAGAAGCTGAATTGTCCAACCTGTGGACTTCAACAAACTGAGGATTGGAGGACCAAGGATTTGTCACATGGGGAAGGAGGATCCCAAAAACCCAGAGGGCAGAGATGGATTTAATAAAAATCTTGGCCACTTTGGGCTTCTGAAGCCCTCCTCCAAAGTGCCCTAGGGGCTTAGTCCCTAGTGCCCCATCACTACTCATTCAAAATAGCCCCTTAAATCCTGACCCAGTCTCCTAGTGCAGCTCTTTCCTTCCTCTTGCAAGCCTTATGTCTTTCTGGAATTTGGGCCCACAGCCTGACATACCATGGGTGCTCAGTTAATGTATAGTGATTGAAATGTCCCTAGGATTGCCCCCTCTTATTGATTCATCCCTCAATCATCCCTTCCCCGTCCCCAGAACAGTCACTGGTTGAGTCACCCAATCCAGTGAATGGGTCTAGGGGTGTGCTAATCCACACTTGGGGTTCATGGGACCCTGCCTATTCAAGTTGCGCCTTGCTTTCCCTATCCCTGTAGGCTTGGACAGATGTCAACCCCCCAGCCTTCCTCTTTTGAAGTTCTTTCTTCTTATATACCTACTTTGGGATAACCACCCTCCAAGAATGTCACAACAATTTCCAGATTTAGGTTCTGTGGATACTCTGAGTTTCTCCATGCCTTCTGATGGGCAGGGTTCCCTAATCTATAATCTAGGAAATGCAGGGGACTGTAGAAAGTCTCTTATTCCGTGCTGCTGCCCCACTCCAGTCTCATGGCTCCTTGTCACACAGTCTTGGGCCCCCCTAAATTGTGGGAGCCCTCAGAGGAATATAGGAACTTCCCAGGGATGTCTGTCTCAACAGTCTAGCACTCCTGTAGGTTTTGGAACTTCCTGGTCTCAGAACCTTATCCCATGGTTTAGAGCCCTTCTGGATGGGTGGGGGTTCCCAGGTCTGGGAGTCCCAGACACACTGCCCAGAAATTCAGATTTCACCCCTGGACCTGTCGGGGGTCCTGGTGCCGCTTGGAGGCCCGCACACCCACCTCTCAGTCCAGCCCGCCCGTCGCGCGCGGGCTCAGGTGTGGTCGCTCAGGATCCGACAGGAGGACTAGGACTAGTCAGGCGGAAGGCGCGGCGACTGGGATCCCAGACCGGCTCAGCAACCGTCCCTGGGATTCTGGAAGCACCGCCCGTCCAGCCGCCTGCAGCCCTACCGGCACCGCCCCTCACTGCCACAACAGCCAATCCTGGGGAGGGTCCCGCC